>VIAB01005713.1:75688-88216 GCA_009801035.1 Oophaga pumilio
GCCATTTTCTTGAAGGCACACTGCAGTGTGTCTTCCACAATATGTCACCGGAAAGCGCGGACTGGGCATGCACAACCCGCCCTCTCCTGACATCCCAGCAAGACCCCGTAGCAACACCGATCGGTAAGGTGTTATGCCGGAGATCACGGTATGCGTTCAGTGCTTACGCATACTGCGATCTCCTGAGCCACCCTTCTGCGTTACTCTGTTCAGACTGCGCAGGCGTGTTGCGATTGCGCAATCTATAAAGGCTTCAGACAGAGTGACGCTCCCAGCGTTATAGATAATCTTGTGGATAAAAGATATAGTCTAGAAAATAAAGTTTCAGGCATCCAAATGTTTTTACTTTACCGTGTCAAATTATTTGCTGCAGTTGGCCAGTCATGACATGCATCCTAGTCTTAGCTGATAACTGCTGAAAGAAATCAGTAATTCCACTTGATTACATTATAGTAAGTATTAGACCAGTACCCAGTGGGTCAGGTTATGTTCTATAATAATAAATCAGCCAAATGGGGGAAAATCTGCCATTTTTACCATTTTTCATCTAGTATACAGTTTAGAGTAAAGAGGCCCATTCAGAACCTCTAATTACTTTTATGGTGTTTTTAGGATTACTTTTGTGATGTTTTGTGGGATTATTTTTATGCTTATTTGTAGGATTACGGTACTTTTGATGTGTTTTAGTATTACTTTTATGATTTAGGATTACTATTGTGATGTTTTCTAGGATTAGTTTTATGATGTTTTATGCGATTTACTTTTATGATATTTTTTGGTATTACCATACTTTTATGATTATTAGGATTACTATTCTGATGTTTTTTAGGATTACTTTTATGATGTTTTGTGTGATTACTTTTATGATGTTTTTTAGATTACTTTTATGATTATTAGGATTGCTACTGTAATGTTTTAGGTTTACTTTTATGATGTTTTGTAGGATTACTTTTATGGCGTTTTTTAGTATTACTTTTATGATTATTAGGATTGCTACTGTAATGTTTTAGGATTACTTTTATGATGTTTTGCAGGATTTTGTTTTGTAGGATTGCGTTTGTTTTATTGATAAGCCAATAGTTACTTACATTTTCATATTGCATTGTCTCAGCCTTAAAGTGCATTCCCTTCTCCAGTTTCTTCTCCATTCTGCTTCAGTTCCGCTGGGATGCAGCATTTGTGAAAGAATCAATTATCCATTTGTTAGTAAGGGAAGCTTTACAAATTATACATTAGTGGATTGATTTCTCAAGTTCACCATTGGGGGACTGATAATATAAGCAGAATGGTGATGATCCTCCAGGGAGACGGAGTTGCCACAAAAGAACACAATTAAAAGAACCCTCCTCAACAAGTCTTAAATTTATTCCTAATTGAAGAGCTGACAGAATCTATACTAAGTGTATTTATTTCCAACGTTTTACATTAGGTAATTGAATATTGCACAAGTTGGATTACTACATGCTTCACTTTTTTTTTTCAAGGAAATGAGAAGTAACAGGTGCTGAGTGGAACAAGAACCTTTAAATAGCACACACAAATGTTATTACATGTTGTGGATGGGATAGAAAATAGTTTTCTGAAGTCTATAAATATATTACTAAATATTAGGGATGGGGTCAGACAGTGACAGTGTGACTATGGAAATGTATAAGGACTTATTAACCAGTTTGTTATATATGCTATAAATCTGGATGAAAATCTCCAGTACATCTTTACCTCTGAAAGGGAAGAAAATGGTAATACAGAAGAAACCTCATTCAGTAGTTCCCTGTATAGGACACATCGTACAGCTTCTAAATGGACGGGGGTCATCATTTTCCGATTTGCTAAAATGCATTAACCACAGTTAAAGCAGATCCTGTAATGATCTTTGTAGCGTAGGGGGAATACCGCTCATCATCCTGCGGTCCCCGATGACCCATTCCCAATATAATCATAGTGTGAACATTTCTACTCCAAATATTACATTATGAGCACATCTTTGAGGGAAGGCACTTGGAAGCTAAAAGGTCATTTCTAGTTATTTCTACCATTTCAGCATATGGTGTTACATATTCTAATGGTAATACTATATATTTTACCTTTGCTTAAATTCTGGGAAATTACATGTCCGGACTTTCCCCTTTATTATTCCCTCCAGAATTGTTGCCTGTAGGTCATTCCTAGGATCCTGCTGGAGTTTTAATGATATCTTAGCAAAGAAAATTGCCCAGTACAGATACTAGTTTTAAGTTTTGTGTTTTCATTTCGAATTCTCTTCTGTGTTAAAGGTTCTCCAAGTGGTAGATATGGGAATATTAAGTAGACAGGGGAATACGTTCCAAATCCAGGATCTTATACTTGTTTCACACTCAGTAGAACATTCTCAAACTTTAGGTAGTATCACTTGAAATTGGTTTTCAATATATTACAATATCTTATTGTAAAAAAAAATTCAAGTTAACCTGAATAAATCTTGAACCTTCTTGTTGCTTATTCAGTGGATGCTGAAAGTGATCAATTTCTTCAGCTTACTATGTGGACCCCATCTTGAAATCCACATAAATGCAACTTTTTTTCACCCAAAAGCTGTGGAAAAGCATAACCTTTCTGACCTCACCAAAAACATGCCAGTCTGATATGTTCAGGAACTGTCCCAATTCTCTGTATTTTTCCATATGCTCTTTTTGAGTCTGCAGTTTTTCACTGGCATCCTGTCGCCACTATATGTGCCGGAATTTCCTTTTCTTCAAGTCTCAATATGTATCGCACCTGCCATTGTCCAATAGTTTGCCAGATCCGAACTAAAAGCCCATCTCTATACTATACCTGTATATAATTTACTCAGGGCCAAAAATTAAATTAAGGCACAAGGAGTGTATAAATCAATACATACTTATTTTATTCTCATATCTACACAAAATCAAGTCACGTATATAATGGGTGCCTCAAGTTAGACTAGAAAAACAAAGCCGAAAGATCGGGCACCAAACTTAAATAGGTCAAATAAAAGCTTAATGGCACACGCAATATTTAGTGACTGCAGTGCAGTATAAAAGGCCAGCAATCAGAAGAAACAGTCATAAAGCAAAATGCTATAGAGATCCAGAGTTGAATTATTCAGACAATAATTCCTGACGCAGGGTTAATATTGTCTCCCTTGATATAAATGGAAGAAACAATAGCATAAGATGTCTGGATACATAAATGTATAGTCCCAAAACCGATTACTAAGCCATATAAATAGCCCTGGTTGCCAAGATTAAAGTGCATGTAGATTCTATAATACCTGTGATGTGACCAAGCTGCAGCTGCCCACCCCTACGCGCATGTCGCCTATTCTTCTTCCGGGGGCACACTTTTCTCTCTCCCAGTTCAGTGCCATTAGACAGTGTACGCTATACTGAGTGTGCGGTAATCGCTAAAACGCCACTTTGATTGACAGCTGGCTGTGTTACATGTGATTTATATGCTATAATTTGTGCATCATATACCTATAGATTACTCCTATATCTGCAGGTAAATTATGTGTCTGGATATGACAGCTTCCCTTTAATGACAGCAAGTTGTCTGATAGTAAAGTTACCATTTCAAGATTTTTAAAGTGGAGAAGTAGATATCAGTCGGGATTTATCCTACACAAATCACCTAGGATCAGTGTAAGGAGGACTTTTAGGAACCTTCAAATTATAAGCAGCAGGTTTACTAGTCCTATAATTATCACGACCCCTGCTGCAGACTTACAGCAGGAGTCTGAACACAGATACTAAGAGGTCAAGGAGTGTGAGCAGAGAGCTGCGGTGAGCTTACCTGCCGCAGAGCAGGACCTGAAGCACATGACCACCGGGGCAGTGGCCGGGGCAGAGTCAAGCGCCGAGTAGCGGCGGAGAACGGCGATGCTGGAGAGTAGTCAGAACGTGCCGAAGTCAAGCCAGGAGGATGATGAGGTACAAAAGGGTGAGACGTAAAGAGTGGTCAGGACATAGCCAGGGGTCAAAAAGCCGAAGATAGCGGTATAGTACAAACGGGGCAGACAGGTGCGAAGTAAGAGTAATCAAGCCAAGAGGTCAGAGCCGAAAGAGACAGTAATAGGAGTCACAAGGCAATGCACAGAATGAGAAAATGGACCGGGGTCATACACGGAGAGGCAAACGGACAAACAGTATGCAAGCACACCAGGGAGTCAGACACACAACCAGGAATGAATGTATAACTGACAAGGAGCCCCAGACAGGGGCGTGTATACAGTGCCTTGTGAAAGTATTCGGCCCCCTGGAACTTTTCAACCTTTTCCCACATATCATGCATCAAACATAAATATACCAAATGTAAATTTTTGTGAAGAATGAACAAGTGGGACCCAATTGTGAAGTTGAATGAAATTTATTGGTTATTTAAAATTTTTGTGGAAATACTGAAAAGTGGGGCATGCAATATTATTCGGCCCCTTTACTTTGTGCAGCAAACTCACTCCAGAAGTTCATTGTGGATCTCTGAATGATCCAATGTTGTTCTAAATGACTACTGATAATAAATATAATCCACCTGTGTGTAATCAAGTCTCTATATAAATGCACCTGCTCTGTGATAGTCTCAGGGTTCTGTTTGAAGCACAGAGAGCATCATGAAGACCAAGGAACACAATAGGCTGGTCCGTGATACTGTTGTGGAGAAGTTTAAAGCCGGATTTGGATACAGAATGATTTGCAAAACTTTAAACATCCCAAGGAGCACTGTGCAAGCAATCATATTGAAATGGAAGGAGTATCATACCACTGCAAATCTACCAAGATCTGGCCGTCCCTCTAAACTTTCATCTCAAACAAGGAGAAGACTGATCTGAGATGCAGCCAAGAGGCACGCTGGATGAACTGCAGAGATCTACAGCTGAGGTGGGACAGTCTGTCCATAGGACAACAACCAGTCGTACACTGCACAAATCTGGCCTTTATGGAAGACTGGCAAGAAGAAAGCCATTTCTCAAAGATATCCATAAAAAGTGTTGTTTAAAGTTTGCAACAAGCCACCTGGGAGACACAGCAAACATGTGGAAGAAGGTACTCTGGTCAGATGAAACCAAAATCAAACTTTTTGGCAACAATGGAACCTCTCTCCTTGAAGTTCTTGATGATGCGATAGATTGTGGACTGAGGTGCAATCTTTCTAGCTGCGATACTCCTCCCTGTTAAGCCATTTTTGTGCATTGCAATGATGACTGCACGTGTTTCTTTAGAGATAACCATGGTTAACAGAAGAGAAACAATGATGCCATGCACCAGCCTCCTTTTAAAGTGTCCAGTGGTGTCATTCTTAATTAATCATGACAGATTGATCTCCAGCCATGTCCTCATTAACACCCACACCTGTGTTAATGGAGCAATCACTGAAAAGAGGTTAGCTGGTCCTTTTAAGGCAGGGCTGCAATGATGTTGAAATGTGTTTTGGGGGATAAAGTTCATTTTCTAGCCAAATATTGACTTTGCAAGTAATTGCTGTTAAGCTGATCACTCTTTATAACATTCTGGAGTATATGCAAATTGCCATTAGAAAAAGTGAAGCAGTAGACTTTGTAAAAATTAATATTTGTGTCATTCTCAAAACTTTTGGCCATGACTGTGCTGCTGATAACAGTGATTTTATCAAAATGACAATCTCTGTCCCTACATTATGCTGCTGTCAGATTAAGTGGCTAAATCTGCTGACAGATTCCATTTAATTGTAGATGAAGAATTAGCGCTGAAATTACAGGCCGTAAGTCCTCACAATACACATACACATACACTGCACCCATAACTGACACTACCCATAGTTACATAGGTTGATAAAAGACCTAGGTCCATCAAGTTCAAACTTTCTCCACCAATTGTTAATTTTTGTCACTAAATTAGCTATAACCGACAATGTTATGTATATTGAGCATATGAAGTAATTTAGAACATTAATTACACAAAAATGTGTTTGATTTTTCCATTTTTTTTTTTCAGAGCACTGTGAAGATCAATCAGATTAGCTTGGATGAAGGTGGGGAACATGTCGGCGTCTGTGCAGAGGATGGCAAGGTATTTCTTGAAGATCAACTGATGTACGGTCACACTGTGACGTTTCTTATTTTGTTTAAGACCACTGAAACTGTGTGAAATAATAGAATTTAGGTCAATTTCATACAAGACATAGATTTGGTAAAAACGAATATACGGTATCTAAATTAATCAGGATTTTGATACATCTTGCGGTTTTGAATGCAAAAATAATATATATTGTTTTGCCTTTTATATTATTATTTATTGTACTATTTGTTAAATAGGAGACATGAAAGCATACAGCTGGCTCATGTTTGTTGTTGCTGCATGCATGTGGGGTGTAAACCCCTTTCCTCCTGCTCTATCAACAGCGTTTGATGTGCTGTGTGTATACTTATTTGGCAAAGCAGAGGACTCATACTAATTATTATTTTTTAGTGCCCATTTCATAGATGTCATAATATTTGAATGCTGTTTGAGCTAATAGCATAGAGACAAGTCTGCTATCCTATGTTGTCCTCAAGGAAGGAAGCCAATACTATTGTAAAATCGATTAATAAAGCTATCATCAGAAACTGACCTATTTTTTAAAGCAGATTTTCGATTGCAGCATTTAGAAGGCAGGAAGGAGGCTCCCTCTCCCCTCTGATCGGTGCCCAATCCTCCCCACCCCTCCCACGACATCATCGCGGCGGCCCGATCGTTGCCATAGTGACCCAAGGTCATGATGACGATATCTGAGTCACCAGGCTACAGAAAGCCTGTTAGACCATGCTCAAAGCATGGTCTAAGAGGCTTCTGTCAGTGCAGCACTGACAAGTATAAAGCATTGCAATGCTTTATACCAGCAAACAGAGTGTGAAAAGTTAAAGTCCCATAGAGGGACTAAGAAAAAAGTTAAAAAAAAAAAAAAAAAAGTATAAAACATCATCTCGTCCTGCAAATATCAAGCCGCCATACAGCTCCATTAACGGAAAAATAAAAAAATCTATAGCTATAAGAATACAGCGATGCAAAAACAATTATTTTTAAAATAGTTTTTATTGTGTAATTGCAGCAAAACACAAAAAAATGATAGAAATGAGGAATCGCTGTAATCATACTGACCCAAAGAATGAACCTGCCTTACCACAATTTTACCACACAATGAACAGCATTTTTAGGCGTGCCACAGTTTTGTGCACTTCTGAAAAGGACGACGCTGAACGGAGGCCAGATAGAGTCCAGAGTAACTCTGCTGCCTCATTATAGTGAATTGATCTCTCAGGGTTTTCATCAGAATCATGTCATTTAGATGGAAACTGCAGCATAAGTGCTCAGCGTAGAGTGCAGGATAAAAGTGGTCCAAAATGCTATGTAAAATGTTTCCAACAAAAGCTTCAAATCAGTCCACAAAAAAAAGCAAGCCTTCAGTCAGGTCCGTCATCTGTTAATGGAAATATAGTGGGCTTTCACGTTACTGGTAGTACAAAGGCTCTGGAAAAGTGGAATGGCTCCTTTCCTCCCAAAAGAAATCAAGTGAAGGCTGCACTCCCAAATCCAAATGCCCCCTCCCTTCTGAGCCCTATAGTATGCCTGAACCGTAGTTGACATCCACGTTTGGCATCTCTGTAGTGAGATTCTGCTTAATTTATGGGGTCCTTGTCTCCAGAAGCATGAGCTGGGCACAATGTATGGGCACTACAATGTACAAGCACTGCATTGGAAGATTTGCAATTTTCCCTCAGCAACATTCACTGCTGTTTGTTTCTAGCAGACTTCCATGGAGTCAAAATCGTCACTGCACTTCTAGATAAATTTACAGTGGGGCGTAATTTCCAAAATGGGGTCAATTGAGGGGGTATTCTTCTCTTCTGGCACTTAGGGGCTCTGTATATGGAGTCCACAAACTATTTTATGAAAATTTGTTCTTCAAGAGTCAAATAGCTCTCTTTCCGTTATGAGTCTTCGCGTGTGGCTAAACAGTACTGTACAGCTGCATATGATGTAATGCCATGTTCAGCAGAAATTATGTGACAAATGTTGGTGCCATTTTTACCCATTTCGCCTTGTGAAAATGTAAAATCTGGTGCTAAAACCAATATTTTGTGGTAAAAATGTTATTTTTTTCTTCACTGCCCAATGATATAAAATTCAGTGACACGCTTGATATGTCAATATGATCACTGCACCCCTAGATGAATTTTTTGAGAGGTGAAGATTCTAAAATGAGGTCACTTATTGGGGGGGTTCTGCTGTTCTGGCACTTCAGGGGTTCTGCCAGTGTGACATGGCTCCCTCAAACTATTCCAGCAAAATGTGCACCACAATATGGCGTTCCTTCCATTCTGAGCTTTCCAATGTCCCTCCAAAGTAGTTTTCGGTGTCGGTGTAGTTTCCGAAATGGTGTCACTTGTGGGGGTTTCTGCTGGCTTGGCATGTCAGGGGATCTTCAACTGTGACATGGCGTCTGAATGTGTTTCAGCCAAAATTGCGCTCCAGAATTCCACTTCCACTCCTTTCTTACCAGGCCCTGCCATGTGCTCAAACAGAATTCCACCATTATCGGTGTACTCAGGAGAAATCACACAACAAATTGTGTGGTCTGTTTTCTATTTTTGCCCTTGTGAAAATAAAAAAGCAACATGTTTTTGGGAAAATGAATAACAACACAAAAGACTGAGCAAACAAGAGAAAAATATTACAGACACACTCCGAAACTAATCTACCAACCAACATATGAATACGAGTGCACACACAGGTCTCATAAAAACTAACAAGTCATTAAATATACTTAAAAAAAGATTTAAATACAAAAGACATACATATACCAAAACAGAATGTTCCTGGAAGTGGCACCAGTAACATGTGCAGAGTAAGAGATGTAAAGTAGCACAACAGATACCAAATAGGACAAAGAACCCCATCTGCATAATAATTCAAGTCAACTAAAATGACAGCGTGGCAAACACTGCTTCTGATTGGCTGTAAAATCATAACTGCTGGTCAGACAGCATGGGGGTGAATGAGGTCTGGGTACTGTTCTGGTACCCAAATCCGAACTTTTTTTTTTCGGCCGAACCAGCCAGACCCGAACATCCAGGGGTCTGCCCATCTCGAATTTTGACCTAAATTTACCACCATCATAAAGTACACTGTGTCTCAAAAAAAGTCTCAGAATCACTGGGTATCGCTTGAAGTATTTCAGAGTTATTATTATTTATTATTATTATAGCGCCATTTATTCCATGGCGCTTTACATATGAAAAGCGGTATACATAATAAATGCAAGTTCAATAATCTTAAACAATACAAGTCCGGATTGGTACAGGAGGAGAGAGGACCCTGCCCGCGAAGGTTCCCAGTCTACAAGGGCTGGGTGAGGATACAGTAGGTGAGGGTAGAGCTGGTTGTGCAGCGGTTTGGTGGATCGGTGGTTACTGCAGGTTGTAGTTCTTCAGGTTCCTTTTGAAGGTTTCCATGGTAGGCGAGAGTCTGATATGTTGGGGTAGATGGTTTCATAGTAGGGGTACCACATAGTTATTACCACTTAAAGTGACATTTGTAAATATTGTAACATTTGGCCTGGTCAGGATGGTGAAAATAGGCTGGGGAGGTGAAGGCGTTAAAGAGAACCCATTACTTACAAATTAAGTCAAATACCTTATAAAAATCTCTGAACTCCCCTAATTCTGCCACTCTTTTCTTTTTTTGCTTTCCGCTGCAGAGACACATTTGTTTCTTCCGCAGAGCCACATGTGAAATTTCTGATACAAGTTCAACTGGTCGTTTCTTCAGTCTTTTCTGGGGTGTGCACTCTCATCCAACCCTCCCACACCCTGCCAATCACATGATTGGCAGCGTCCTGGGGGTAGTGGTGAGAACACATGCCCCCGGAGAGGACTGTGAAGAAATGCACAGTTGAACTGCAAGCAGAAATTTCACATATTGTACTGCCAGACAAACAAGTGTGAGTGTCTCTGTAATGGAAGGACACACAGCAAAATGGAAAAAAAATCAGGGATTTTTATAATGTTTGCGCAAGTGTCGGATCTTTTTTAATTGACACTGGTGGTCTTATTCTACCAATCATGAAACTTTGGCTGGAATATCACAAGCATCCAGCTGTTTCACAATTGTGCTGAATGTACTGTATATACAGTATACAGTAACCTCGCCAGCTCCCTCTAGTGGTAGCAGCAGGTAGTCAGGTGAAGGGATCTGGAGCTCATCTGAAGAACATGATCTGCTCTAGTGCCAGATGGCTTATTGGCTCTCAGTCTTATTGTTTTGCAGGGCAGTGTACAGAAATTCTACACAATTCCAAAGACATCCTATAGGGGATTTAGATTGTGAGCCTCATTGGGTACAGCTATGATAATGTATGTAAAGCGCTGCAGAATATGATGGCGCTATATAAGCAAAGTATAGTAAAAATAAAATCTGTCATGGTTTTCTCAGCGGCAGAGCAGTGGTGGACATACATAAGATTGTGGATGACATCCAGTTATGTTAGCGGCTGCATGCCTTCAATTCAGGGCTATAAAATGTGCCAGTACGATGCTATTACATAGATGGGGCTTGACAGGTACAGGTGAAATATTTTTTGCAGACGTTCTCCACATAAATAGAAACTAAATACAATTTTAGCAAGTATTACCCAATTTTTGTACAGCACCTGTCTATGATAAGCATTGATTTAATAGAGCAGAGAATCCTGGATTCTTCTGTAAGGCAACCTCTGCAAACTTCAGACTCTCCGTTCCACCTAATAACGTTCCTACCGTCCCATAGAGTTGACTTCTCCGCACTCCAGATGGTGATAGGGAGTGAAATGTGGCGAGAGGCTGCCCTCAATTCATATGGCCATTATTCTCAGACGTCCCAGGCTTACTCACATATTCCTCTGATTACGGCCAAGTATATTTTCTCCCACAAATGTGCCTGAGGAAAAAGTAATTACAAGAATGTCAATATTGTTATTTGTATTAAGTTGATTAACAGCTATAGAAAAAAAGAGGCAAGCAGGACGAGGTTTGGAGGCATTCCGAGCCGTTACCACGTTCTCCCTCTGCATCCCTCCGTGCCGCTACACCAGGCGGGTACACCAGCCTCGACTGTTATAAATCTGCAAAATTGGATTTCTGTGAACTTGAGGTTCTCTGTCTTACAATAGGACAGTGGCAAACACTTATGTGTGTTTCCTTTGAATTATTGAGACTTTTGATGAGCAATCGCAGTTTATCAGCCTATTAAAGTATCCAGCGACAGCCACATTAAATAGATGTAAAATCAATATATGTACAGCCCCATTTAAAAAAAAATGGTGTCTACCTGTGCAACTAGAGAGCATTTATCATGGATGCTATATAAGTAACAATTATCGGAGCTTCCAGGGAATGAGGGGCTCTGACATGTCAGGGATTTAATGATTGATTCTCACTTATAAGAAGGTGCCATTATTTTCCAGTAAGTGTGTGAACAGTGGACAAAAAATAGGAGGTGCAGGCGATGTACTAAAACAAAGCCAGAATGATTTATCTTCTTCCTCCCTCTGCCCTCAGTGGGAGACAGCACATAATAGATTTTATACAGTATATTATTGTATATCTATATCTGCTTCTAACTTCTACTAAGCTAAATAAGAAAGTAAAAATTAAAGGGGTTGTCTCAAGTTAAGAAGTTGTCCTCTATCCATTGGATAGTTGACAACTTCCTGATGCCTTGGGGTCCGACAGATCAAAGTTCTGGAGCTCTGAAAAGCCACGTGAATGGATTGAATGTTGATCGTGGACACTTCAGCTCCATTCATTCTTAATGGAACCCCTGGAGATATTGAAGCACAGCAGTGCACATCATCTACTACTGCTCCATGCACACGAGAGCCCTAGTTCTTGAGATCGGTGGGGTCACATTAGTTGGACCATCAGCGACCAGGAAATCATAACTTTCAAACTTAAGAATACCCTTTTAAAGTTCACAATAAAAGCTGATCGTGTTTGGAAGAAGTAGTGAAGGTTAGAAATGATACTATTGATGTATAGTTTAAAGTGCTACTCATGTGGCCCCCTGTGGTTGCATCCACGTCTGCTATAGATTATGTAACACTAGAAGTAGAACAGCACACATTTGATTCTTAAGCGTATATGTAGGTTTAGTAGAACTCCACTGATCAGGTTTGGCAAAATTTAGCTTTATTTAGTCTGAACTCATGGTATCGGGACATAAGTCACCAAGGTATCTAACCCAGTGCGAGAGAAGGGTCTTTACTACATCAGTGAGACAGTTATGTAGTTTGGAAGTTTTTGTAGATTCGTTTTTATTATTGATATATTGACATTTTATTCTTCTATTTTTTTTTATCATACAGTACAGACCAAAAGTTTGGACACACCTTCTCATTCAAAGATTTTTCTGTATTTTCAGGATTATGAAAATTGTACATTCACACTGAAGGCATCTATGAATTAACACATGTGGAATTATAAACTTAATTTCAGTTCTTTCACACTTTTTTGTTATGTCTTATATTCTAGGTTCTTCAAAG
>VIAB01005714.1:39874-51576 GCA_009801035.1 Oophaga pumilio
CCATTTTTTTTTGTTGCGATCGCCGTTATAGGGTTAATAATGGCCATCGCAACATAGGGGTCGGTAAAAACCGACCCGATTCATGTTCTCTGGGGTCTCGGCTAAAATGCGCCTCTGGGGGGCGCTATTCACTTTTTCCACAGCGCCATTAATTAACGGCGCTGTGGTTTAAGCACCCTTAATGACCGCCTTTAAAAGGCGTATTGGCGGTCGTTAAGGGGTTAAACAGTTAGTGTGCATTTATGCAAGCCAAATTCAGACTGTTAAAAAGTGCCTGTTTACACACATTGACAAAGAATAATGGGGACAGAACAGTATCATCTTAACAGTAGCACATCATCTGTTTACATGGTTTGATATGCTGCTTTTGTTCTGGCATAAACATAAACAATCCAATCACCTAATGAATGAGTGTTTTGCTCACAATTGTCAACATGTTTACACGTATGAATGTTTGTCTGTGCTCCCAGTATTTTAACTGTGGATGTTATACACATTGTATTTTAAAAAACACACATTGTATGGCACAAAAAATGTATGTTACGCACACTCCCAGGACCATGCTCTTCTCAAACCGCAATCCCCCGTGTAAGCCATTGCACTGGTTGCCATTCCGCTACAGAGTCCAATATAAACTTATCACTCTCACCCATACGACTTTCTACAGTTCTGCACCACCCTACATCACTCTCCCTCATCTCTGTCTATCATCCTACCTGTGCCCTCCATTCCGCTAATGACTTAAGACTAACATCGTCAATAATTTGAAACTCCCACTCCCGTCTCCAAGACTTCTGGCGAGCCGTGCCAGAATGCAGTACTAGAATGCACTACCCATGAACTACCTCCCCTCACTTATGTAACTAATCCAGATTATTTGCTTTAAAAGCAATCCAGAGAACACCGTCTTTCTGCTCCATTTGCTTGTTGGCACTGCAGAATACAGCCAGATCCTTTCCATAATACAGAGCTAAAAATCCAGCTATTTTAAACTGAGGTTTATCCTTCACATGGAGCTCATATCACTGCGCTCAAAATTGTGCCTTTTTAGGCCTCCATTTCAATTTTGTTGCAGTGTCTTAGTTAAGTTATTGACACCAGTTTGCTGACAAAAAAAAGTTACTTACAGGCCAGATATTTCAAACTGTGGTTTGTCGTCACACGGATCACATATAAGTTCACTCCAAATTCAGTCATTTGTAGTGAACGTGGAAAATATTGTCCTCCATTTAAAATTGGCAAGGTGCATGGCAATGGATGGGGAACTGGACGTGATGGTGATGTTGCATGCAGAGGCCAAAGCCGAGGGCAAGCTGAAATTATGCCACAACAAACATCCATATTTTCTAACCCGAACTTCCTGTCCCAATTACTAGGGGACCGCAGCAGCACACCCCTATTGAACCCAGAGCAGTGTCTAAAGATTGATGGTTGGATAGTGGATAATGCTTCCAGTCACTTTGCCGCCACCACCACCACCACCACCACGTCTTCTACATGGTCAAGTTTCAGTAGCTGTGAATTTGGACCACATATTCCTCACCCTAATCCTCCTTCATCCCACCATGCTGAGTGCCCGGAGACAACTGATTCCACATTTGGAAACTCCGAAGACCTTTTCACTTTTCCATTTATAGATTTGGGCCTCTTGCCCGGTCCACTTGAAGTGGGGCAAGAGGAGAACGCTTGTAGCGATACCCAAATATTTGAGCAGCCGCGGTCACATAAAGGTGACGGTGGGAAATTGTCACAAGAGGTGGACGATCATGAGATACAATTGCCAGAAAGTCAGGATGAGGACCAGGGTATGGAACCGAAAGACGAGGTCCTGGATGATGTAGTAACTGACCCAACCTGGCAGGAGGACGAGGAGAGTGGGGACAGCAGCACACAGGGGGAGGGAGGCGCAGCACCCCAACAGGCCGGAAGAAACAGTGAGGTGGCCAAAGACAGAAGGAGGGCAACCGTTCCCCATAACACCAACACAACTGAAGTTGCCATTACAACTGTTAGGTCTTCCCAAGTCTGGTTGTTTTTTAAAGACTCTGCCAATAACCCCAAAAAGGCCATTTGCACTACCTTTCAGGCCAGCATCAGCAGGGGTAGCAAAACTACCAGCCTGACCACCACCAGCATGATCAAGCACATGGCAGCAAAGCATCTGACATTGTGAGACAAACCCTAGGGTCCAGGAGCAGTGTCAGCGGGTGACACTACTGCTTCTTCCGCTGTTGTGCGTGCAAGCCATTCCCATCGATGGTGCATGCAAAGATTACTCCTGCCCTGCACCTGTCATTGCACACACTGAACTAGCACCATCATCAAGCACGTCCATGTCCTTGTTCCAGCATAGCGTTCAGTCGTCCATACCCTAGTCCTTGAAATGCAAGCGCAAATACGCAGCCAATGCCCCACAGGCCACACTACTAAATTCACACATTTCGAGACTTCTTGCGCTCAAAATGTTGCCTTTTCAGCCCGTGGAGACAGAAGCTTTATGCAACCTGATGGCGGTGGCCATCCCTTGGCACTCAGTCCCCAACCACCACTATATCTCCCAGAGTGCCGTCCCCGCACTACATAAGCACGTGTCACACAACATTAGCAATGCCCTCAACAATGCAGTTACTGGGTAAGTCCACCTAACCGCGGACACGTGGACAAGTGCTTGTGAGCAGGGACAGTACATCTCGGTGATGGCACACTGTGTTAACATAGTGGAAGCTGGGATCCAGTAGAACCTTGGGATGGAACATGTCCTCCCAACGCCGTGGATTGTGGGCCCTAGGTAAATCAGGGTTGCCACACAGTCTACAGCTCCTGCACCTCATCCTCCTTCTCCTATTCTTCAGCATCCATCTCCAAAATGACCACATCAGTCACAAGCTGGATGAACTGCAGCACTGCCTCAGCCAAGCGGCAACAGGCTGTGTTGAAGCAAATATGCTTAGGTGACAAACTGCAAAATGCTGAAGAGTTGTGGACATCTCTGAAAGAGCAGGCAGATCTGCTACCGATACCGCTGAACCTACAGCCAGGCATGGTCGTGTGACAATGGACGGAACATGGTGGCGGCTCTGAGGCGAAGTGATCTCACACACGTACCATGCCTTGCCCATGTGCTTAACCTTGTGGTTCAGTGGTTTCTCAAAACCTACCCGGAACTGCCGGATCTGCTAGTCAAAATACGTTGCCTGTGTTCCCATTTTACAAAGTCAGCTACAGCTTCCGCTGCCCTTGCCATGCTTCAGCAGCATTTGCAGCTTATGGCTCACTGACTGGTGTGTGAGGGCACCATGCATTGGAACTTTACACTGCAGATGTTGAGAAAGATTTGAAAGCAGAAGAGGGCAGTTGTTGACTACCAGCATCAACAAGGCCATTGGCATTTAGTTCATACTCCACAAATAAGACCTCAGGAGTCAACATGGATGTCAGATATATGTATCATCCTCCAAAACCTTGAGGACTCCACTAAGATGGTGAGCGGCGACGATGCCATAATTAGCATTACCATCCCGCTTCTCTGTCTTAGGAAATGATCTCTGCTCACAATCAAAGAGGATGCATTGCAGGAGGAGCACGATAAGATGGAGCAAGGAATAATACAGGGCGATTACACACAGCCCAGCCTCATCTCATCCCAACATGCATTGGGTGACAATGAGGAAGAGGAGGAGGAGAAAGAAGAACAGTAGCTAGTTTCATGCGCTATAGACTCTATTACCTGCACAACTGTCATACCGTCTGTTCAGCATGGATGGCCTGAGGACAGGGAGGAGGAGGAGGACAGCATGGTCAGTCGTCCTCTTGGTGAGGACACAGAAGTCTTGCCTGTCAGCAGTCTGGCACGCATGACTGAGTTTATGTTATGCTGCCTTTCTCGTGACCCTCTCGTTCTCCAAATTTTGTGTGACAGTCAAACTGGTTGGTAACACTTCTACACTGATGCTACAAGGAGAACTTTGTATCTCTTATTCCCAAGGCAGACAGAAACACTAAAATGGGGCAGTACCAGATGCCCTTGTTGCGGAAGTATTAAAAAAATTCCCGACTGAAAACGCTGGCGGCAGAGATCACAGTTCCTTGGACAACCAAGGAATACATGCAAGAAAGACACAACTCCAATCCAGCAAAGGCTGGGAAACACTGTCAGAGTTCGGGGAGAGTTTTCCCAGACTCTCCCACGGAACAGGCCCTAAGGCACGGGGTACTCTCACAAGGACTGCAAAGGTTTGAAAGATGCTGAGGGAGTACCTTGTTGACCGTACCAATGTCCTCCGTGATTCTTCTGTGCCTTATAATTATTGGGTATCCAAGCTGGACATGTGGCATGAACTGGATCTCTGCGCCTTGGAGGTCCTGGCCTGCCCTGCCGCTAGCGTTTTGTCAGAGCGGGTTTTTAGTGCCGCTGGTGGAATTATAACTGATAAGCGCATCCGCCTGTCAACTGAAAATCCTGACAGGTTGACTCTTATAAAAATGAACAAGGGCTGGATTGGGACAGACTTCTCAACACCATCAAATGATAGCAGCATAACATAAACTCAAAACCAGTGTCTTTTTTAGGGAGGTCTATTCCCATGCACCTCTTCACATCCACACATGGATATAAGATTCCTGATATTGGCTATTTGCTATTGTCCTCCCCTTCTCCTCATCTTAATCATCCACCATCATATCACCAGGGTGACCATGGTCCGTGATGCAACACCCACAAAATTTTTTTAAAGGGTGTTTATGATGCCCTTAAAAAAAAATTGGTATACAGTAAATTCATGGTAATCCCCCTGGGGTAAATGTCAGCCCATACACTTAGTGCATGGGCATTACAAGTATAAGAGTCCATCTCCTTTCTAATGGGAACATTTTTTAATGAGGCCCTCCTCTACGTCTCTTCAAAGGGGCATTGGAGTTTCTCCACATTTTTGTCAGCCCTTGCATTCACTGCATGGGTAAACAGTATGGAGACCTACTTCCTAATAATGGAAATATTGTTTTCAGGAGGCCTTCCTATACGTCTCGTCCAATTGGCATTGGTGTCACGATCCACTTTTGGATCTGTGGCAGATCTTGCTTTCCATGTTGAAAACTTTTTCCTTTCTGGTGATCAGGGGTTAATGATAGTCTTTTCCCCCGGTGGCCGCTGGTGTAACTGCATTGCTGCTGACTTGTCTGGGGAAGTCGGTGACCACTCCCACCATCCTTTAAAAGGTCACCTGAGGCTCAGCTGACTGTTGGTGATATTTCTTCTTTTGGAGACCAACCAAGCTGGAGCCAGGAGCTTGCTAAGCGCAGTGGTGCTTCTGCTATTTCCTTGTTCTGGTGCATTACTCTGCTGTGTGGTGCATTGCAGCAGAGAAAGCTAAGTGCTATTATTTAGTTATTTAACCCCTAGGTGTCTGTCTTTTCTTTTGTTGTTTTGGTGTTATTCACATTATTCTCTGTCTCACCTCCTGGGGAGGGGGTTGGTGGGTTTAGCTCAGGGCTAAACAGGAGACAGGGACAGGTCGGTGGCTTGGGCCTCACTACATTCAAGTATACCCCCAAGTTAAGGAAAGACAGGGCCCTTCCTTAGCCTAAAGGGCAGTTCAGGGGCCCAGGTTCCCCGTCCCTTGTACTTCTACAACTGCCACGTGACAATTGGAGTGCGTCCAAATTTTGGGCAGTCCTGCCACTGACTACATACGCAATAACAGTGTAAGAGACTCACTGTTTAATAATGGGAACAACAAAGCATAGCGGGCTGATGGCTCTCTTAGAAAAGTGAGGGCCCACTGCTGGCACTACAAAAATAGGCTTTGTGACTTTCAGAGACCCTCCTTCATAAATGAAACAGGATGTGTCTGATGATGTGTCACATACCACATGGCCAGATAAGGTTGTTAAATGTTAAAATGACATTTCCCAGTGAATGCAATTTTCTTGGTTGGAAGCAATGCTAAAGTTCAAAAATGCATCAAAAACGCTACGCGTGAACATAGTTCAAGGTGTTGAGGAGCATTTTTGCTTTTGGTTATTTATTTTGCCTTATATACAAATGATTAGCCTGGAAAGGATGTTCCTTAACATATTTCCCTGGAAAATTCATTGTGGTTTTGTTTTTGTATGTTTTATTGTGATTCTGTAAAAGTGTATAAGACTCTGACAACATTGCTCACAGCAGTGACCTAGGAGTCAGAAATGCTTCCAGGCGTCTTCCGCATGCTGTTCCCATGTCATATGTGCACTGTTCCCATAGTTTTCTGCAATTTCTAGTACCTCTGCAGACCGCCGGGGGGCCACTGGAAAAATGCTTGAGTTTCCCATAGACTTACATTGGGCTCGTTGCTCGGGTCGAGCACACGAACATTCCAATTTGCTTGACCCGAGCATTTTAGTGCTTGCCCATCACTAATTATTACACACTGTATACTAGAAGCAAAGACTTCATGCTACACAAACATTGTAATGTACGAATAAAGACTTCATGGTACACACAGTCTGTCAGAGAAATATTGGTACATTTCAGTATGATAATGCACCCTGTAATGTTGCCATAATTGTTCAAGAATTGTTTGATAATCATAAAAAATGGAGCTTACATGACATAAAGGATCTCTTCGTGCCAGAAATCATAGGAAATCTCCAGAAATATTTTTAAGGACATACCTGATTGGTCAAAACAGTTTTGTCAGTATGATGGGAAATGCATAATAATAGGCATGGAGTTTTTAATGTTATGGCTGATTAGTTTATGTTATAAATAAGTATAAAATTATTTTCTACAACAACATTTAGTGCAAAGATGACTACGGTGATTGTGTGTATTCAAGTTGGAATGAGAGTTTATTACAATATAACATTTTACATTGATTTATTTTACAGACATGACAGTATGGACATTAAAATCATAATTCATTTAAATTAGTCAATAATTACAGTAACAACTCTTGTTCTAGCTTTTCTACTAAGCTCCAAGAAAATTGTAAGCATTATATTATGTAATATTAGGAAATGTCAATTATGGGCTCAAATAATAATTAAACGATAAAAGGTATTATTAGAAGATTCTAATTTCGTTCACAATGATTGGTACGAAAAGTATTATTAATTGGCAATAACCACGCAATAAAATAATTGCTGATGTGGTGGTTTATTTTTACGCTCTTAATTTTCCACATTATAAGTAAATATGTTCAATATTCTATGTGAATTAAAAAATATACCATATTTTGTGGATTATAACACCATTGGATTATAAGATGCATCCCAAATTTTAGGGAGAAAAATAGTAAGAAAAACTTTTTTATATTTACACTTCCATGGTTTACATTATGGTGGACAACCAGAAAATGGGCAGACGGAAATCTCAGAGCCGAGTTCTCATCTCCTGAAATCTTGGTGCCAAGATCTCCATCTGTGCATGTTCCACCACCGGCGGCATTTTTCCAGGAGTCCACTGCAATGTAAACCATGGAAGTGCGGAGGCTCCGGCCTTTCACAAAATGTCAGCAGAGCCCCCGCACCACCAAACAACTGCAGAGCCGCACCTCCAAACCCCCCTTCCTCCCTGCCTGGGGTCGGCAGCATCACCTCACTCCTGCCTCCGACAGCAGCAATCTGGGATCTTGCTCCACCGCACCCAGTAAGGTATATCAAATTATAAGATGTACCCCCATTTTACCTCCAAATTTGGAGTAAGAAAGTACATCTTACAATCTGAAAAATATGGTAACTCTCTTTAATTATGAATATAAAGCTCTGGCAAAAATTAAGAGACCAAAGCAAAATTTTCAGTTTGTCTGATTTTTCTCTTTTTAGGTATATTTTTGAGAAAAATGTAAATTGCTCTTTTATTCTATAAACTACTGACAACATGTCTCCAAATTTCCAAGCAATACATTTTGTATTTATTTTCAGAAAATAAGAAATGGTCAAAATAACAAAAAATGCAGTGCTTGCAAACCTCAAATAATGCTAAGAAGACAAGTTCATAATCATTTAGAAACGACAATACAAATGTTTTAACTCAGGAAGAGTACAGAAATCAATATTTTGTGGAATAACCATGATTATTAACCACAGCTTTCATGTGTCTTGGCATGCTTTCCACCAGTCTTTCACACTGCTTTTGGGTGACCTTATGCCACTCCTGGTACAAAAATGTAAGCAGTTCTTTGTTTGATGGCTTGTGACTATCCATCTTCCTCTTGATAACATTCCAGAGGTTTTCAATGGGGTTTAGGTCTGGAGATTGGGCTGGCCATGGCAGGGATTTGATGTGGTGGTCCTTCATCCACACATTTATTGACCTAGCTGTGTGGCATGGTGCATTGTCCTGCTGGAAAAACCAGTCCTCAGAGTTGGGGAACATTGCCTGAGCAGAAGGAATTAACTGTTTTTCCAGGATAACCTTGTATGCGGCTTGATTCATTCGTCCTTCGCAAAGATTAACTTGCCTAATTCCAGCCTTGCTGAAGCATCCCCAGATCATCACCGATCCTCCACCAAATTGCACAGTCTAACCATTAGACGACTAGGTGTTGGGCAAAGCTGAAAAGTAGACTTATCAGAGAAGATTACCTTACTCCAGTCCTCTATTGTCCAATCCTTATGGTCTTTTGCAAACTTCAGCCTGGCTCTCCTTTGCTTCTCATTGATAAAAGGCTTTATTCTAGCTTTACATGACTTGAGCCCTGCATCTAGTAGCCTGTTACGAACTGTTCTTGCCATGCACTTCACCCCAGCTGCCATTTGCCATTCCTTTTGTAGGTCACTTGATGTCATCCTGCAGTTGCTGAGTGGCAGTCGAATAAGATGGCGGTCATCCCGGTCAGTGGAGCATCATTTTCGCCCTCTGCAGGTGATCACCTAATCAGAAGCACATTAAGTAGAATGAGGTGTACTCTGGTTGGAATTCAACTGACACTTGAATGAAATGGCTGTCAGACATGTAGAGAAGCTGATTTTTATAAAACTGTGCAGTGATCTCTTAATTTTTGCCAGACCTGTATATAGTAATTACAGAAAGATATTTGTTTTTCTTAAAGGGGCTTTCTCTTGTTTGAAATTGGTTTTGTTGGAGAGTATAAAAATGCTTTTTTTAACTGCTTTCAGAGAGCATACAGCTTTCTGCCAAGAACATATACCTCCAGAGTTTGGCTAAGTATGCACAGCAGCTGTATTCCAGGCTGAAGAGTTAAGAGTTAATGGGGTTGTCCAGCACCTAAAATGTATTTGCTAAACATCTATCCTTAAACTTTAATCACTTTTTGCGGCATAACCCACGGCCAGGCGATGAATCAGTGTAGTCAGGCATTCAGGGGTCAATACCCAAAGATCTCGTAGTAAACCAAGGGAAAATACGAAGTCGCAAGTTAGGTCACATGCCAGGGTCATAATGCCAGAGAAATAGCGTATAAGCAAAGGGGCAATAACAAACGAGTAGTCAGAACACAGTCCAAAGGTCACAGCCAGTCCTAATTCTACAAAAAGCTATAAAAAGCTTGTGATGCAGAATTAAGCCCATAAACGACATCAAGAAAAATATATGATAGTTATTATGGGGATGATATATCTACAAATCTACAAAACCATTCAATTTACTTGTCATTTCAATACCTTGGCTTGCAAGTGTAAGGAGGTGAACAGGAACAGTGTTGTCGGTTCGAGGTACGCTCCGGAGACAGAACTATCGGGGTCGTCATCACTGTTGCAGGGGGGTGATTTGTCTGTGTGGAGAGAGCCTGAGCTCTTGACAGAAAGGGGCGTGGGAGACATAAAAGGGGCGAGAGCGGGAAAGAGAGGGACATGGCGGGAAGGCGACTACAGAGCAAGAAGAAGGTTGACTCCCTCTACTGAACTTCGATTGTTAACGCTACTAATGCCAGCCCTTTACAGACTGACCGACGCCTGCAGCAAATACCGGGTGTCCCTCCACAAACTCGGCCCATAATGTACAGTACAGCAGACATCCTGTCTTTTCCTGAACTTTGTGATCCCGTGCAAGGCCTAGTCACTCCTACAGCCTGTACGGCATTGTGCTCCCGGTGTACTGCATCACTCTCAAGGAACCAGCAGAAGGAACTGTATTCATTCCTCAGCAGACCCAAGATCAACGGACCCAAGATCAACAGACCCAAGATCATCGGACCGAAGGCCAACAGAGCTGGATACTTCGGCACAGTCAGGAGACAGTGCATTTTGTTCCTATGCAGAACCAGAGATTTTGTTCACGAATTGTGACGCCATCTAGAGCTATTCCAACAGTTCCCCAACAAGGACTCCAATTGATAAGTCATTACTTTCATTTCCCCCTTCTCATGCTGTTTATTGTGTATCTGTTTGAGAGTTCAGTACTATATCTGCTTAATCATCTCCCTATGTGGAGGTATTCCCTGAATACTTATTCTGAAACTATTTTGAGTAAATCCTTGTTAACCCCTTCTCTGCCTCCTGCTGTTTACTGCATCCGACGAACCTTTACACAAAGAACAAGCTTAACAGTTATATAATGTTACAAGAGGCAATAAGTTTGATGGTGTTACATGCTCACAAAAGGCAATATATGAACTTGAGCAGGGTTAGACAATTATCACCTGCAACAATTTGTTTAAATCTGAGACCAAGTTCTGACAATTGGAACAGTTTGCTGGTAATCTCATTAGGAGGACTTCCTTGACTCTGCAATAAATTCTGGTACATTCTCAGTAGCTCCATACAAATTCATAGTGCTGGTCATAAAAATTCTCCTTATTACCTCTCTTTTATAGTAATGTTTTGCTGTAGTTAGCCTTGAATAGTACATGTACTTGCACCCTTCCTGTTTCAACTACTAATGTATATTGCCACACACACAGAAATCAGTCTTCTAGTTTTTTCTAGCTTGGTACTCCTTTACATACTGAGACTTTATCTTTTGGACTCCTCTTGAATGGCTACTCCTTGATGAAGCCCTTGCCTACCCGGTGGATGTACTGTTCACACTCAAGAATAAGCTTCTTTTCTCCCATTGTTGCTCTTCTAATTGCAGTATACTCTCAAGCATTGTCGCTACTCACTACACAGCTCTTTCTCCTATGCCTGTATGCACCAACTGCGTATGTCTATCTATTACTGTCTTTAAGACACATCCTTTGATGCTTTCAAGAATATTTCCAGGAGCGTTAGAATGCTTATGGAGCTCAGTCTGACCCAATCATGCCACCAGAAACTCAGTGCACTATATCTTTTTACAGACACTAAAAATTCCTTGCTCCAATTAGCCATAGCTCAAAAACTGCAATCATTACTCAGTCATAGCTGATAAGACATTTCCTTACACTTGGCATATCTATCAGTACTAGCAATAATGTCAATGCTCAAACAGGACAAAAATCTGTCACATCATGCTTCACAATAAATGACATAACATATACATGGTCTGTATGAAAATATCAGTGGAAACTGAGAATGATTTTGGTCTTGTATATTGGTGATTTATGCTGACATACTTACATCATGTAGTGCTTCTCCCCCCTGCAGGGATGCCGACTCACTCACCGCTGTGTCCCAGCGCTCCCTCCTCCTTCTCCTGCTGCAGCCTGGGATCTGCACATGGCTCACAGATCCCCAGGCACTGTGCTTAGAGCGCGCTGCCCTGCCCTCTTAAAGGGACAATGCGCTTCGTCCTAAAGTGTCGCAGCTAGTGTTGAGCGATACGATACTGCAAGTATCGGGTA
>VIAB01005714.1:54086-64926 GCA_009801035.1 Oophaga pumilio
ATATTTTTCGATCCCGAGCAGTATCGCTCAACACTAGTCGCAGCCAATGGCTGGTAGACATTTATTATTTACGGCACTTCCACCTAATGGGAGATGTCTGTGCAAAGTTGTTAGTCTGTTCCCAAACATGTTTGCTAGTTCTCGGGCCTCAGTCTGGTAGTTCCTGCTAGAGTCTGTTTGTCCCTAAACCTCCGTGCCAATACTTGCCTTGTCAGTTTGTATTACAGCCGTACCCACCTTTACCAGCGATGCCAGTGTGTACATCAGCCGGATCTACCAGCACTTGCCATGCCAGTCTGTATATCAGCTGGACCCACCTGCACCTGCTGTGTAAATTTGTATTAACCATACTAGTCAGCTTCTGCCAGTTTGCTCTAGATCAGCATTCCTCTCCATCTAGGTCATTCCAGCTACTTTTGGTGGTCAGCTGCCCTGCATCTGTTGTCTGTCCTGAAGTAGCACCTGGTGTTCATTGGAGCCAACCTAAAACCACCATTAGTGGCTCTAGTGAAAAGTCAGGTGCTCACCTAGTCATGCCACTCCAGGCGCTCCTCAGACCGTGGCACAGTGGTTCCACTACACCTATTACACATCATTTTGGACAAAATTCTTTCCATGAATAGCGCTCTTACCCCACAAGTAACAATCATATATCCCAGTCAATTCCAATCCAAAATGCTATTTGAAAGGGATATTCTTTGTTCCCAATGGACTGTAATCATAATGGAATTTATGGCTAAAGTGCATTGGAACAATGCAAACATCTATGGTATATCACTTAAAAGTAACTTTCACATTAAAAAATTTACATTTATAATACCCTTTGTTATTTCAGAAAAGCTTTACTTTTCAATTGTCACTCCCTCCTAGAAAGGACCTTAAAATATTTGTGTCATGATCATAATGGCAGTTGATGTTGTGATTTGCCCTTAAAATGGATGTTCTACCTCACTTCTTTTATGTTGCTCAAACCAGCCAATTCTTTCACAACCATACATCAGCTATCTTAAAGTTTGTTTGGAGAGGTTTTAGACCTTAGATACCTAACTCCTTCTAGAGATAAATGTCTAGGTGGAGCGGGTCTTTATATTTTCATAATTTTAACCTCTTCCCAACATGTTCAATTTCTATTTTTGGGTTTTCAGTTTTTCTTCCCCTTCTGCCAAGAGCTATAACTTTTTACTTTTATTTATTCTACAGCATAGACACCTTGTTTCATTTTGTGATTTGAGTTATACTTTTGAATAATGCCATTCATTTCACTACACTTTGAACTGTGCAACAGGAAAAAACATCAAAGAGTTGTGAAATTGCTAAAAAATGCAATTCTAACATTTTTTTCTTTACAATTGTAAAATAACCTGGCATTATGTTTGTTCAGGTCAGTACAATTATAGTGATACCCAACATATCCGTTTTTTTATTATTTTAGTGGTGAAAAAAAAATAAAAAATGGTAAAAGAAAAATATAATGTTTTATTTTCCAAGACCCATAATGTTTTCATTTTTTTCATCCAATGAGTTCTGTGGAGGATTAATTTTTTCGGGGCAAGCCAACTCTTTTATTGATGCCATTTTAGGGTTTGATCAATTCTTACTATAAGTTTTTGCGCCACACGGTCACTGAAAAAGTTTTGATGTTTAGATTCTTTTTCTGTTTACTACCTTTATCGATTTAAATAATTATTTTTATATTTTGATAGTTTGGAATTTTATTGACGACACAAAACCACATACAGTGGGTACAGAAAGTATTCAGACCACTTAAAATTTTTCACTATTTGTTTCATTGAAGCCATTTGGTAAATTCAAAAAAGATCACTTTTTTTCCTCTGCACCGCATGTTAACTGAAAGAAAACAGAAATTTTGAAATTTTGGGAAATTTATTAAAAATAAAAACTGAAATATCTCATGGTCATAAGTATTCAGACCCTTTGCTCAGTATTGAGTAGAAGCACCCTTTTGAGCTAGTACAGCCATGAGTCTTCTTGGGAATGATGCAACAAGTTTTTAACACATGGATTTGGGGATCCTCTGCCATTCTTCCTCTCCAGTTCTGTCAATTTGGATGGTGAATGTTGGTGGACAGCCATTTTCAGATCTCTCCAGAGATGCTCAATTGGGTTTAGGTCAGGGCTCTGGCTGGGCCAGTCAAGAATGGTCAAAGAGGTTTTCTGAAGCCACTCCTTTGTTATTTTAGCTGTGTGCTTAGGGTCATTGTCTTGTTGGAAGGTGAACCTTCGGCCAAGTCAGATGTCCAGAGCACACTGGAAGACGTTTTCATGCAGGATATCTCTGCACTTGGCCGCATTCATGTTTCCTTCAATTGCAACCAGTCGTCCTGTCCCTGCAGCTGAAAAACACCCCGATAGCATGATGCTGCCATCACCATGTTTCACTGTTAGGATTGTATTGGGCAGATGATGAGCAGTACCTGGCTTTCTCCACATATAGCGCTTAGAATTATCACCAAAAAGCTCTATCTTCATCTCATCAGACCAGAGAATCTTATTTCTCATAGTCTGGGAGTCCTTCATGTGTTTTTTTTAGCAAACTCTATGCGGGCTTTCATATGTCCTGCACTGAGGAGAGTCTTTCGTTGAGCCACACTGCCATAATGGCCCAACTGGTGGAGGGCTGCAGTGATAGTTGACTTTGTGGAACTTTCTCCCATCTTCCTACTGCATCTGTGGTGCTCAGCCACAGTGGTCTTGGGGTTCTTCTTTACCTTTCTCATCAAGGATCTTCTCCCACGATTGCTCAGTTTGGCTGGATGGCCAGTTCTAGGAAGACTTCTGGTGGTCCCAAACTTCTTCCATTTAAAGATCATGGAGGCCACTGTGCTCTTAGGAATTTTGAGTACTGTAGAAATTCTTTTGTAACCTTGACCAGATCTGTGCCTTGCCACAATTCTGTCTCTGAGCTCCTTTGCCAGTTCCTTTGACCTCATGATTCTCATTTGGTCTGGCATGCACTGTGAGCTGTGAGGTCTTATATAGACAGGTGTGTGCCTTTACAAATCAAGTCCTTTCAGTTTAATGAAACACAGCTGGACTCCAATGAAGGCTTAGAGCCATCTCAAGGAGGATCACGAGGAAATGGAGAGTATGTGACTTAAGTATGAGTGTCTGAGCAAAGGGTCTGAATACTTAAGACCATGTAATATTTCAGTTTTTCTTTTTTAATAAATTTGCAAAAATTTCTACATTTCTGTTTTCTTCAGTCTTGAAGGGTGCGGAGTGTACATTAATGAAAAAAAAAATGAACTTTTTTAATTTACCAAATGACTGCAATGAAACAAAGAGTGAAAAATTTAAAGGGGTCTGAATACTTTCTGTACCCATTGTATGTAATTATTTTTTGATGTCTTTATTGTTAATTGAGGGAAACAGGAGTGACTTGTACTTTTATATTTTGAAAAACATTTTTTTTTTTACAGTTTTTGTTATTCTTCTTAGGGGACTTGAACCTGTGATCATCTGATCATTTGTACAATTTACAAAAAAACACAGTATTGCTGCATATAGTAAAAGTTAGTGTTCTTTGAAGCCCAGTCACAGGCTAGGTTTCAATCGAGCTCTATAATGGAAGGCACAAAAACTTTCAACACCCTCCTGGCTGCCATAACAATTCATTGGCAATGATGCACTACCATGCTGGTATGCTGTTAATGCTGTTGTCAAAGATTAACAGTTGCATTTAGCAGATTAACATTTGTGAGCATTATATGACTTTATTCATGCATTTTTAGCAGTTTTTCCCTCTAAGCCTCAGTAGCTTTTTTTGTATGCATTGCATTTTTCTCCATATACCTTCTCCCCCTCCTTAGACTTTTAGGCAGAAAGTATAATTTGATTCCTCAATGAATACAGAATTCTAGACAGTATTAAGCAGTTTTCGATTATCAGTGTAAGGAGATAAAAAAGACTGGAAATTTGGATTGCAGGTATTGTTCTGAAATGTGATATATTGCATAGTTTCTTATCTTTTCTTGTACTATTTATTTCTTTATTTATTGTACTCACTAATATAGCGCCAATAATTGTCAAAGTGATTTGCAGACACCGTCTGCATTTTGAGCTCACAACATAAATACCACAATAGTATTTTAAGTGTGGGAAAAACCTGATATAGAAGGGTTAATATTTTCCTCTGTATTCAATATATTTTAGTATTAACTAGTCTCATAGTTTTATATTTTGATTAATATTTTTCTAAAGGTTTCATATTTTGTCTAATATTTTCCTATTTCATGTATAATGTTTTGATGAACTGTGTGTGTTATAGGTAGATCATTGTGTAAAGACATATCAGCAAAATCTCATCACATTTTTGACAAGGGGGCAGCTAATGAAAATTTCCAATGGGAACTACATTTTGTCTGTAAAATATATAAGAATTTTGCTCCCACAAGAAACAGTATTGTTTATGCTCACAATGGTGTGCATTCTGTTCTCCGAGCGCTGGTCATAGAGAGTGCTGAGTTTCTCAATTTGACCTCATTGATGATCCCACTATCTGACCTTGAGTCAGAACATGCTTCTACAATAAACCTGAGGACGTAGCTAACTGAATTAGTGGCCAATATGGCTGAAATCAGTATGGATCAGAAAAAATTATTGTAGGGTACTTGAGAAATATTGCACATGGACACTGCATGTGAAGATTCAGGACTATGGACTTAAAGCATAAAGCCCCAGTCACACTAAGCGAGATCGCTAGCGAGATCGCTGCTGAGTCACAAGTTTTGTGACGCAACAGCGATCTCAGCAGCGATTTCGCTTAGTTTGACACGTACCAGGGATCAGGCCTCTGCTGTGAGATCACTGGTTGTGTCGGAAATGCCTGGACCTTTCTTTGGTCGTTGAGATCCCGCTGGGTAGCATGCATCGGTGTGTTTGACACCTTTTACCAATGATCTCGCTAGCGACTCAGCACTGAGACACATAGTAGACACATCGTTACACAGGTCGGTACGGGTCGCCGATCACTGCTGCGTCGTTGGGAAGATCGGACTGTTTGGCATCTCACCAGCGATCACATAGTGACGCAGCAACGATCCCTGCCAGGTCGTATTGTTGTCGGGATCGCTGCTGCGTCGCTAAGTGTGACGGTACCCTAACTCTGGCAAAAATTAGGTATGAATTAGAAGCCTCCTTCACTATTGATGTACTCTGATAACAAGGAATTTATGCAGAGCATTAGCATATTGTACGCACTAGGATTTATTTCTGACTTGAATATATTACGATTATCTGAATAGTTCTGGTAAGAATATGTTCGATGTTCTATGAAGAGCTAAAAATTAATTAGCTTGCTATAAAAATACCCCAGACAATTTATTAGAGTAAAGTGAAAACTTGTGTTAGTAAGCTGCTTCCATGTACCATAGCCACATTTATGTTAGTAGATTTATTATATTTTAAATAAGACTTTATTTCGGCTAAAAGCACAAAGATCATAATGACCTTGATTCTAAAAATTAACAGACATTTCTCAACAGTGAGGACACTTGTTTGATGTCTGGTCTTTATGATTTATGTATGTTTGTATATTATAGTATTTGATATACTGTGACAAAATTTTCATGCATTTAACCAAACAGCTGCAGCACAGCAGGCTAAATATGAATATATTAAACTTTATACATACTTTTATGTAGCATAAATTACAGTTCTTTTTATTTCCTAGATTTTTATGGGGTTTCACAGTATTATAGAAATTAAATGCATTTCAATTGCTCTTATGGGCTTACAATGAGATATTATAAAAAGTTTGTTAATTGCAACAAAAAAGGTTACAAACATTTTCATGAAATTGGCTGACAATTGCATACAACATTAAGTAAAATAGGTAGCATTAAGCTAAGCGATAAACTAGGGAAACACTCTTTATATCAAGGAGTCCTTCCAAGCCAAAACCTAGGTGAGATGTTCATGCATAAGCAATAGTTTAAAACTATTTAACACATTAGATGTCTCAAAGATTCAGAATTTTCAACATTAAAAGCAAATATATGTCCATCAAGTTTAACCTTTAACCTTACATGTTGATCCAGAAGAAGGCAAAAACTACAAGACAGATGACAATTGCCCCATACTAGGGAAAAATATATGGCATTGAGACCAGTTTCTTGGATCATCGTCCCATCACAGAATCTAGAAGCCATAACCTGTAATATCATATTTTTATTTCTAATAGTTTTATTGTAGTTTAAAACTTTTATGCAAGGGATTGGGAAGGCGAGAAGGAATTGAGGGGGATTAGGATAAAAGAGGAAGGAAAGGGCCATTGGACCTACATGTTGACAAGCCACAAAGCTTCTAGGAGAATGTCCTATGGACAGATGAGACAAAATTGGAACTTTTTGGCAAAGCACAACAGTTCTATGTTCACAGACGGAAAAATGAAGCATATCAAGAAAAGAACACTGTCCCTACTATGAAACATGGAGGAGTCTCTTATATTCTGGGGCTGCTTTGCTGCATTTGGCACAGGGTGTCTAGAATCTGTGCGGGGTACAATGAAATCTCAAGATTGTCAAGGGATTCTAGAGAGAAATGTGCTGCCCAGTGTCAGAAAGCTTGGTCTCAGTCACAGGTCATGGATTTTGCAACAGGATAATAACCCAAAACACACAACTAATAACACCCAAAAATGGCTAAGAAGAAAACATTGGACTATTCTGAAGTGGCCTTCTATGAGCCCTGACCAAAATCCTATTGAGCATCTTTGGAAAGAGCTGAAACATGCCATCTTGAAAAGGCAACCTTCAAACACGAGACAACTGGAGCAGTTTGCTCTTGAGGATTGGGCGAAAATACCTGTCGAGAGGTGCAGAAGTCTCATTGACAGTTACAGGAATCGTTTGATTGCAGTGATTGCCTCAAAAGGTTGTGCAACAAAATATTAAGTTAAGGGTACCATCATTTCTGTCCAGGCCTATTTCATGAGTTTTATTTTTTTTAATTTCTGTGGAAGCATGGTTGAAAGGCAATGTCTGACTTTCATTTGTTCATTATCATAGATTTTTTATTTATTATTACTTTTGTCAGATTCAAGTTATTTCTGTGACTATTGTGTTTTTTTTTGTCATTTAACGAGGGGTACCAACAATTTTGACCACGTGTGTATATATAGGTTACATCAACCTAAGAGAGTATTGTAAAACAAAGTAACAAGTTGTGTATGCAAATGTAACTCCTCTTGCAAGCTGATCTACATAGCTGTTCGTATCTGAATATATAAGCAGATCTTGATAGACTGGAACACATAGTTAAAGAAGTTGTGAAATATTTAATCCCTTTGCTACCCATCAATATTAAATTTTTCTTTTTTCCTTTTTTCCTCCCCTTCTTTAAAGGGCCACTACTTTTCTATTTTTCTGACCATATAGCCGTATGAAGGCTTTTTTTTGTTGCAGGATGAGTTATCCTTTTGAATGACACCATTAACTTTACCATATAATGTACTTGAAAAGTGGCAAAAAATTCCTACGGCATTGAAAAAATGCAATTCCACAATTGTTTTTTGGGGTATTTTTTTTTACCATGTTTGCTATATGGTAAAACTAACTGGGTGATATGATTCTTCAGGCCAGTACAAGTAAGCATATACCAAATATGTATAGATTTTTTTTTAGGTATGTAATGAAAAAATTTGGAAATCTTTTAAAAAAAAAAAAAAATTTAGCTTTTGTTGCTATTTACCGAGACCCTAACATTTTTATTTTTTTGGGACCTGGGCCTATGTGATGGCTTATTTTTTACGTCCTGAACTAATGTTTTCAATGATTCCATTTTTGAGTAGATACACTATTTTGATCACCTCTTATCGCATTTTATTGCAATGTTGCCGTGGGCAAAAAAAGTAATTCTAGCATTTTTATCTCTTTCTCGTTACACAGTTTATTGATTGGATTTATAATTTTATAGATCGGACATTTTTTAATATAAGGATACCAAATACCCTTTTTAATAGTTTTACTTTTAGTGGGATAAAAAAGGGGTGATTTGAACTTTTGAGTTTTTCTGTTTTTTTAATATTTTTAAAAACCTTCTTTTTACTTTTTACCGAATTTTATAGACCCCCTTGGTAGACTTGAAGCTGCAATCATCCGATCACCTGTGCCATACATAGCCATGCATTATCACAGCTATGTATAACAGGAATCACGATCTCCCATGAACGCTGGCGACAGGCCAGAGTTCACAGTTGGCTCTTAATGACAGGCACGGAGGTCATCAGCAGACCCCCGCTGCATGTTAAATGCCACTGTCAGTGATCTAACTGGCTAAAGGCACTGTCACACTTAGCGATCGCACCAGCGATCACAAAAACGACACAACCTGGCGAGATCGTTGGTGCGATCGCTATGTGGTCGCTAGTTAGCTTCCAAACACAAAGATCTCATCAGAGATCAACGATCTGTATAACAACTTCTGCAGTCGTTGGGAAAACCTAGTCCCGCCTGTGATGCTGGTAAAGTCGTTCATAAAGGGCGTCACACTCAATGATTCAGGCTCACCAGCGGGACACCAACGACCAAAAACGGCTCAGAACGTTCATGAACAATCAGCGACATCGCAGCGGGGGCTACATCGCCGCTACATGTCACACACAGCGATGTCGCTAACGAGGTCACTGCTGCGTCATAAAATCGCTGTCGCTTAAGCGATCTCGATAGCGATCTCGCTTAGTGTGACAGTACCTTAACTGGTGACCAGCCGTGGCTGTTAGAGGCACTTGATGATTGATTAAATCAGCCATGAAGTGCAGGCAAAGATAAATGCTTAGCAACTGAACATCTATCAAAGGCAAGGATACTAGTTTTGGGTAGTATGGGGTTAAGTTACTGTTAAAGATAATGCCATATTAAAGTCCTTTGGGATTATATAGCAAATAAGCCCTTGTGCGAGTTACAAACCATAATTGCGCACTCCCCCTGTGACTGTGTCCAATCCCCTCTCACTTCATCGCCAGCGTCACACAAAGCTTCAGTATTATTTCCTATACAGGACGCTGTTACAGGGAATAAAAGTAATGCACAAAGCAAAAGAACACCACCCCAGACATTAAAGATCATTCCCAGCTATCCCTCACTGATGAATGGATAGCATGGATGGATGGGTGAGTGGATGGGTGGGTGAATGAGAAGATAGATACTTTTAGGGTTTGCGGATCGCACCAAATATAAATTGATAAGGTGCTGTAGGGATGTGGTCTCGCTTGTGTGCGACCGGAGGTAAGCAGGAGGGCGACTCTTCCTGGTTCTTTAAGCAAGTTTATTAAGACTTCATAAACTTGCTGTCAAACAGAAAACAAAACAGCCTTCTCTGGCACAAAGTAACAAAAAAACAGCTATAACGTCCTGGTACTCTAACTGAGTAGTCTCTTCAGCACACACACTGGAGGTCTCCTCAGAACTCCCACACTGGAAGTTTCCACACCTCCAGTCACTCACACCTGTGGTCAGCATTAGGCTCATTTATATATACCAGACATTCAGCTAACACAGAGCACATGACAGGTCACATGGCAGTGACCTCATCACAGGTCCTCAAACCACATACAAAGGTATAGTGAAGTCTTACTATCGCTACAGTGCGATCGCAACCCGGGGTCCATCATGCGGTGATGGAGGAACCGCAGTTAAGAATCAATGGTGGAGCGTATTTGCGAGCAAGCTCCGTAATGACACAGAGTTAAACAATGAAAAGTAAAAACATGCCCACATGGATAGGAACACCCACAATAAGTAAAATACATATGCTTTATTATCAAATTCAAAAGGTGCACAATTAAACTGGACACAACAACAGATAAAAACCTTTAAAAACCACAGAAGGTCAATATACTATGGAGGCAGTGGCAACCCACAGAAAATTCCCTCAAAGCATAAAGATAAATCCAATATGAAAAAAGAAAATAAATTAGGTATCAGCAATATATTGGTACTAATACAGCATAATCAGATTATTATATTGGGGACCATACTTATTCACAGTACCAGATAGGCAAAAAAAAGCGGAAGTTGCATAATGCGAGAAAACTGTCATGTATCAACATACATACAGACAGTGGCACATAGATTGAATCGGATCACTGACAAGATACTACAATAAAGCACCAAGTTGTGTTCAGAATAGCATGGCTCACACAACATGTAAGGTAGATTAAGAAGTTACCGTACTCTTTCTTACAATAAGAAAGGAAAAAGAGCACAATTACTCAGACCAAAAGATGTGGGCATCCTCAAGTCCTAAACAGAGCCATGGAAGCTGAGAGGGAAGGAAATTTGGGATGAATACCCATGCGTATCACCACACTAAACATGGCTTCCTCAGGGAAAATAGTATTAAACGTGAACTAGTGCTAAGTACGTGACTCTGTTACTCCACAGAGCTGCGCACAAACAGAGCCTGCTCTAAGTTATGCCCTGCTAAACATCACAGGAGCATAGTAGGAATGACGCTAGTTGGGGTCCCTATGACTCACCCCTCACTATGTTGGTGATTGAGCCTGCCCTGTCACATGGTCTGTGCAACTCACAAATGCGACGAAGTCGCCCGCTGCAGGTGCTAAGCTCAAGCGGGAATTCCCACCCTACACTGCCTGTCCAAACACGCTGTCAAAGCTAGTAGCAGGACACGTGCACACAGGGTGGTAATGCTTCCACCAACACACCAAACACATGTTATCTTAGCACACCGATGTGTGCTTTTGAGGACATTTTATACGTCCCTGTTCTTGCTCGTGGACCAATCCGGAACTGCCACGTCACCTAAGCAGCTGATGACCGACCACTAGTGTTGAGCGATACGATACTGCAAGTATCGG
>VIAB01005715.1:35784-48238 GCA_009801035.1 Oophaga pumilio
CTCTGCTCAGAACTCATCTCAAACCCATTCACAACAGCGGACCTCGCCGCATTGGTAGCACAAGCAGCTGCCAAAGCCACTACTAATGTTACTGCTGCGGCTCCTGTTTCCGCTGTGCTGCGTTTTTCACTGCCTGAAAAATTTTCTGGGGACAGCAAAGCTTGTAGAGGGTTTGTGAATCAGTGCTCAATCCACCTGGAGTTACTGGCTTCACAGTACTAAACAGAGCATACCAAGGTGGGATTTATAATTTCCCTTTTGTCAGGCAGGGCGTTGGAGTGGGCTGCACCATTATGGGAATGAGATGACCATCTGATCCTTACCACCTCTCGTTTCCTGGGTGCCCTGAAGGAGGTTTTTTGGGAGCCACAAGTTACTCATGATGCCACACTCCATCTCCTGTCCTTAACTCAGGGTTCGTTTTTGGTTAGCTCGTTTGCCATTCAGTTTCATACCCTGGCTACCGAGTTGGAGTGGCCTGATAAAATCTTAATACCTATCTTCTGGAACGGATGAGCTGATCATGTCAAGGATGCTTTGGCCACTAGGGAGATTCCAACTACCCTAGAGGAATTAATATCAGTGGCCACCCGTATTGATCTGCGGCATGTAAAGCGTTTTTTGGAGCGAGACCATACAAAACCCAGGGTGCAGTTGCCACTGAACTTTGTCAATCTCATGTGTCCCCCAACTCAGGTTAACGACCCTGTAGATCCCATGGACATTTCCCAAGCGGAGCCAATCTCCAGCTCTGTACGTCCGCAGCCGACTTGTTTTGCCTGTGGGCAAGTCGGTCACTTTGCCAATAAATGTACCAAGCGTCAGAAAGAGTCACAGCGTCAAGTGGACTTGGAGAGAGGTTCACTAGTTCCTGTTGAGGTGTCAACCAAGTTGACCTTTGGGGTTTCTCTGACGTTTGGGTCGGCTACTCTCACAGCGCAAGCTTGTGTAGACTCTGGGGCTGAGGGCAATTTCATGTCCGCTACCTTTGCCCAACGGCATGCAATCCCATTAGTAAATCTCCCTAACCCGTTGTCTGTTCAGGTAGCCAATAGGTCCGTTTTACCAACTCGTATTTAACATCAGACCTTACCTCTGGCCTTCACCATGTCTCCCAAACATCAGGAGATAGTATCTTTCCTTGTTATCTCGGAGGGTGCCGATGAGGTACTTTTGGGGATGCCCTGGCTGCGCCTTCATTCTCCGCAGATTGATTGGGCAACGGGGAGCATACAAAAATGGGGTAGCTTCTGTGACAGTCTGTGTCTGAAAGCCCAGTTACCCCCGGGTAAGTTCTATGTGCCAGCTAGAGCTTTAGCCGATCAGCAAAAAGACATCTATGCCTCCCAGCGTATGGCGGCTTTTAAGCATGGCAAACGTCGTCGGGGAGGGGGGGGTAATATTATGCGTTGGGTTTCTCCTGCTGCACAGGATAGATCCCAAGCCTTGTCTTGTGCAGTGGTCTCCCATTCTGACTCAGCCGATGGAATGACTGCTCAGCACAGACTCCGCTCTCAGCGCCCTGCCCAGGCTCGTTGTGCACGTAAAATTTACTGCTGGATCTCCAGCTAAGCCTATGGTGACTACTGGTTTACACGTGCAGCGTTCTGCTGTGCAGCTTAAGTCCAGATTTCACCCTACTGAGCATGTCTGTGATGTGGCGCCTTCTCATTGGTGCTCGGACGTCAGCTGCTTTGGTGATGTGGCAGCTTCTGATTTTTCCAGAGGCAAGGTCCTGTCTGGCAGGACATGAGCCTTGTGTATGAAAGGTCCTCAGGAGCACACGCCAGTGCTCTAATATCATTTGTGTTTGTGTGTGAGTGGATACGCTATCACTCTGTGTGCCGTGTGTCACTTAGTTTTTTGTCAGGCAATGTAGGGTGGGAACTTCTGCTTGGCTCGGTATCTGTTTCCCGTCCTGTGTGCGGTTAGCACAGCAGAGTCACGGAACGAGCACAAACACCAGCCTAGACTTACTAGGGGGTTAAATGATAGGGACCCCACTAGCCTCACACTTGCTGTACACCTGTGAAGTCTAACAGGGTATTGCTTCTAGAGCTCTGCTATATTGCCGCTCTGTGGTGTAATAGAGCTTTCTACTTAGTTTCTGTTCATTGAGTGACATTCAACTCAGTGCAATTATAGTTTTGGCTCACAGCCTTGCTCCGCCATTGTGCTAGCTGTGGTTTCTCCATCACTGCACAGTGGATCCCGGGTTGCGAACGCACCTTATTATTATTATTTTTTATTTGGTGTGTTCTGCCAATCCTAACAGTCTGACTCCAACATGCCTCCTCATCTAGACTGGACGGAAAATCGCCATAGACTAAAGCTGATAATTTACAGGTCAGTGTTACTTACCTGTACCAGCTCCAGTTCTTCCATTTTTTCCCTTCTCCGGCCAGTTCCTTCTGGTTCTTTGCCCGTCGAATTCTACTGACATTCTCCATTCCACTACATCTGCACGTCTACAATTCTTTATCTTTTCTTTATTTTTGCTTTTACATTTGACTTGCTCTACTCTTCCAGTCTCTAAACCTTTGTTGATCCAACCCCTATACCTCGTTGCACCAGTGTCACCTTTCCATGCTGCAAAACATCCACTTGTCCAATCTAAAGGCTGCAAGCATCCATTTAACCAGGTAAGACATAACAGTCAGTCTACTTTAGGCAGATGTCTAAGGCCCAGTGAGAAATTGAATAGTCAGAAATCATGGCCACCCATTTTATAATTTTAATATAATTATGTATGCCAATTTTTTTGGGGGAGGGGCATCTTCCAAAATGAATATGGAAAAGTATTGGAAAGCAGTTAGTATTGGGTTGTAAAAAACTGATCTAATAATAAAAAAGCGATGGTCTATCTTAATTATTGCCTATTTCTTAGGGGGCGTCGAAATGCATAGACAGTAACATTTTTTACATCAGCGAAAAAATATCAGGATATTTCACAGATCTGTATCAATTAATATCAGTTCCTACAGGGAGACTCTAGATAATAAAATCAATTTTAAGGGGATCTTTGTGTTTGGATTCACCGGTCCGACTGCTGGGCCGCCCTTCCTCCTGACAGCTCATTAGACCGTCTGCTGGACTATAAGAGGAGTGTTTTCGGAATCTGAGATGGGACTATTTTCAGAAATAATCAGTATTTTCAGACCATCAGATGCTTGATTTTGGAATTTTACTTTATTAATATTATTATTATTACTCCTGATAAAAAATACTAATTCTTTTTTTATTTCTGTCTTCATTCCCATGATAATATCTGGAAGCAAATATAGTCTCTGCTTAAAAAGAAAAGAAAAATGATTTAACGAGTCATGGTCTAAATTGCACAAAATGTTTACATTTTTTTTAATTTTCTTTTTTAATGTCAGCAGTTCTCATAGCTAAAAAACGTTTGGCATTCTTTAAATAGTCCCATATTTTTTCCCAGGCATATAGAAAAAAAACTCCTGGGATTTCCGGCGATCCACAAGTCTTAATGCTTTTGAGATAATCAACCTTTCTTTCAGCCATAAATTTCGAACCTCTATAATCTTCACTTCATGGTAGTATTTCTTATTTCTCATTTTCTACGGGGCTGATTGCAAGAGACAGATAGAGGCCCCTTAATCTTTTAATTTATCGCTGCAACATTTTTTACAAACCCCCCACACTGATTGCAGTAAATTCTCATCATGGAACAAAGATGCAAATGATCAATACTGAAGCTTCATTTACACCAGTAATGGCAGGAAGGAAGATTTACAGCTGCTGGTGAAAAGGACCTGCATTACTTAATTGACCGGCCCACAATGGCTGACATGTGTATATATGTGTGTGTACCTTGGGCTGTGCATTGGCTTTGGAATTTTTCTGTGACTGACAAATAATCAGTTACGCCTGATTTTAGTTAGATTGATAGGTGTATATTTTAGCAAGTCCATACAGGAATCTTTAAGAAAAAAAAAAGATATCAACCCTTGTAAATGTAACCCTCTGCTGGTGATGGAACAGAGATTATTGGTTGTTTTCCCAAGGGTGAGTTGAACATGCCACTGACCAAATGCAACACTGATAGTACATAAATTTACTATGGAGGGGCCATTGTTTCGTGACATTGACCATATATCTATAAAATCTATATTGATCCCTAAATAGGAACCCTATTCTGATGCTTTGGATGTATCTCCTAGATCTTGAAGGCCAAATGTCAGAGCTTCTGCCTTGGTAGGACTGTTTATATATTGGGAACTACATTCTTCTGGGTAATGACCTAGCCTGGAGATTTAGACCTTAAACTGAATCTTTCACTAGGATCAACCCTCCTTAGATGTATCTCCTAAATCCTAAAGGCCAAATGTCAAAGAGCTCCTGTCTTCGTTTATTGTGGACTACATTATTTGGGGTAATGACCTACACTGGAGATTTAGACCTTAAACTGAATCTTTCACTAGGATCAACCCTCCTAAACCGTCTATATGGGCATGTAGGTCATAAAAAGTTGCATAAAGTCGAATAAAATGATACCTGGGCAGCATGGTGGCTCAGTGGATAGCACTGCAGCCTTGGAGTCCTGGGTTCAAATCCCACCAAGGACAACATCTGCAAGGAGTTTGTATGTTCTCACTGTGTTTGTGTGGGTTTCCTCCGGGCACTCTGGTTTCCTCCCACACTACAAAAACATAATGATAGGGAATCTAGATTGTGAGCCCCCTCGGGGACAGGGATGATAATGTGTGCAAACTGGAAAGCGCTGCGGAATATGTTAGCGCTATATAAAGATTATTATTATTATACCTTGATATATGCAATACGATGTCTTATTCCTGAGAAATCTTCATTTTTCATACTATATTAATGAGCTGTTAGCATCTATGGGCGGGGTATAAACTCCTCAAGAATTTGTGAGTGAGTCATGTAACGACTGACAGTCTGCTCTCCTGATCTACATGTCTCACACCGATAATGCTTCGTTCATTTATATAACCTCTGAAAGCAGATTCTTGGGGAGTCGCCACAGAGGTACTGCATCTCAGCCAGAGATGTGGTATCCCATCTTTCAGGTAAGGTGGAGACACTACACCTGGCTCTGGCAACACTGCATCCATCACACACACTAGCTGAGTTTCAATAGCATGTGTGCAGCTAGAAAAGAGTGTTAGATGGTGGGTGGAGCTGGTGGGTCAGAGCAGCCTCATCCCACCTAATAGCGACACCAGTGGCGGCCGCGCCACCATCTACGGCTCCTAACCAGGCAGCCATTGCAAAGAAATCTGAAGTTTCTCAGGTAGTGGTGCAGGCTACCACAACTGTAACCCAGGGAGTAGCATCGCAAGTAACGGCTCCCATAGCGGCAGACAGAAGCGGCAAGCAGCTTCTGCCCTGGAAGCAACAAAGACAACATGCTTTCATTCAAACTGGAGATCAGGATGAATAATCTCCAGGCAAGTGAAGAAAGTTTTTCTCTGCTTACCCTTCAGGCAAGGGATTGTATATAGTTAACCCCAAGAGGGAATTTTGAAAAAAAAAATGTTTTAATAACTGTTCCAGTTCCTGCACTTTGTTCCACAAGAAAACTGAGAGATCATGAACAGTGAGTGGTCCGAAAATCTCCTTGTATATAGTTCAGCACCTCCTTAGGTGCTTCCTCTTGGTTTTACATGCACTTTTAAGTAAGATAAGTCCCATCATTGCAACTACAGATCTGAAGAAAAACCCATTAGGTGTGGCCAAAGATGAGGTCTTTTGGGGGAGACCAGTTACGTCTTGCAGCCCACCCAAGACCAACGTTGGAGGTTTAGAGCGGGTCCTCCACAAGCACAAGGACATTTGAAGATACCCCGGCTGGGATAGTATCTACCACCTACCTCATTTGATGACAGCTTATGATTGTGTATTAATAAAAATGTTATTATACTTGTATATTATGCTTAGAGTGAAAGTAAGAATTGTTTTATATTGCAAAGTCATTGAATAGCACTTGTAGATAATGTGTATAATAGTTGTTGGTAACAGGTACCACTTGATATAGATATGTACAGACAGTTACTTGAGAACTAAGAGCACTTTTTGTAAATATGTTATAAGATTGTTGCAGGGACAAGAAGTCCAAATTAGGTAGCGAACCTAGTAGCGACGGTTGCTACCCAGAGAACACCCCAGATGGGGATTGCACTGGAAGAGGAAAATGGATGTTAATGTAGTGATAGTACTTTTATAGGAAAAGAAGCAAATGTAAATGTGATAGTATTTTTGTAGAGGAATTATGCTCTATCCTGGTAGTGAGCTTGAAAGTTTTAACGGTTGCTGCCAAAAGCACTTTTAGAGTGAATAATATAAGTTAATGTTATTATGCAACGTTTAAGAACAAGTGCCTCCCATAAAGGGAAGTTGGGTTTACCAGTTGAGATCTCAGTATAAAAATTTTTTGTGTGTTTCCTGTAACATCAATTACTCTGTTTCAACCCCTCGGATGTGCTGCGTTTAACGGGGGGGTATGTGGCGCCCCTGAGGGTCCAGTCGCCACAGAGGTACTGCATCTTAGCCAGAGATATGGTATCCCTTCTTTCAGGTATGGTGGAGACACTACACCTGGCTTTGGCAACACTGCATCCATCACACACACTAGCTGAGTTTCAATAGCATGTGTGCAGCCAGGAAAGGGTGTTAGATGGTGGGTGGAGCTGGTGGGTCAGAGCAGGAGTTGGAGGGAAGTAGAGGAGAGTCTTCCCTTCGGGGAGGAAGAAGACAGACGCACATAGGCAGCTCTCCCATAGGGGAGAGGGGAAAGAGATAGAACCGTGCAGCAGGCTCCAAGTCCTGAGGAGCTGCTCATAGAGAGAAAGATAGAAAAGAAGGTTCCCTGGAAGGGAAAAGGGATTTCTCAGAGACACGGCTGAGCAGAAGGCTACCCGTGGGGCTCGTTCCAGGACTGGCGGACGCCAGCTGAGAGAATCCAGGTCGCAGAAGGGACTCGGCCCCTAGCCTAGTGGAGTACTTTAAGACTCAGCTAGCAAGCCGACAGCTGTGACAACTTTAGGGGTCACAGCCACAACCATCTTCTCCAGGAAGGAAAGCTATATAGGATCAAGGAAACGCCTGGGCCATGTTGTCCTACAGGATCCGCAGCTTCCAGACTGGGACACTGCTTCGTGAGGTGCTGGAAAGGTGGATGGAGTGGGGATCAGCACAGTGAGACAGCCAGGGAAGGCATACACTGACAGGGAGCTTTGGACTGGTGTTCTCCATCTGCCTGGAAGTTGGCTGGACTCCATACTTGGAGGACGTGGCACCAAGCGGGCACCTGTACTGCATGCACCGGAACTGTGAGTAAAGCCTTGGAAACTGCATCTGACTGTGTCCTCCGAAGTTCTTCCTGCGACACACACTCCACTCTGCTACATCTCCCAGCACCATTACTTTCTACAACATCGCTCTACCTGTGGAGAGCTATTCCAACTCTGCTGCATCACACCATCAGTCTCAGAGGATCTGCACTGCAGCGCTGGTCATCTCTGACCAGAAACCACAGGTGGTGTCACAAACACTTTACTACAAACTCTTTCATCCCATGTAAATATTCCCCTTTTATTAGACTTCAGGGCCACGGACCGGGTCACTGCTGCCGTGACACATTCCTTTAAGACACCGGCCCAGTACCGAGTATCCCACTGCCCTGGCGGGCGATCCACATGCCCATGTAGACGGCTTCGGAGGAGGGTTGTTCCTGCTGACAGATCCCCTTCAAATAGATGCAAATAATCAACCTTTCCATTTTTTACATTGACGCTCCATCATTAGGTGTACACCTAAAACAAGCAATCCAACCTATGCATTGCTCAAATAATACTGTCACAGCTGTAAATGTACAACTAAATAAAGCCACCATACTGTACATTACAACAATGATCACATAATGTATACCTAAACAATTTGCTGTCGCCAAATTGTACAGCTAACAATGCTAAGAATGCTTAAAAATGCTGCCATACTGAGCTTAAATTCTAGTGCAATGCCAGCAGGATGCACATAAAAAAGGAACCAAATATTAATTCAAGCCTGTGTTACAATAATGCCGCCATTAACAACCCAAATTATACCATTATACAGTGGCAAAATATTAGTCTTAACTGTAGGTGTAGAGCTAAACAATGCCACCCTACAGCACACTTAAACAATGTTCTCCTTTTGAGAAGGTTGCAGTCTAAAAGATAACCTTTAATCCATTAGGTTAAAACATAAGTGGCACAGGATTGCCGGGCATTGGAAAAAACACTTCAAAAACTTTTGAAGTGTTTTTTCCCATGCCCGGCAATCCTGTGCCACTTATGTTTTAACCTAATGGATTAAAGGTTATCTTTTAGACTGCAACCTTCTCGCTGGTTTTTTTTTTTTTCTCTTCCCAAGTACGTTTGCTCCATGGAACCGTGCTGAGCACCAGCTGTCTAATGAAGATTTCACAGAAGGGTGAGCTGACTATATATTTTTTGTTTCCCAATGTTCTCCTTTTGTGCTATTAAAAAATGAAATGCTGCCACACTTTATAAATAATTCGCCACTGACCGCTCGGGTAATACTGTGATACAGTACCAAAATAGTACACTGTAGGTGTATAGCTAAGCAATGACACCCTACCATACCCTACAAGAATGTCACCATACTGTATACTTAAACTATGTCACCAAATTGCACTGCTAAACAATGCTGTCCTAATGAACTTGTAAAAATACTGCCATACTGATCTGAAATTCCTCCCTATACGCCAACTTAAAGAATGCCAACATGATCTACATCACAAATATCCAACTATTAAAGTGGTTTTCCAGTCTCAGAAAAACACCTTCCCTCTTAAAAAGAAAACAAAAAAGTGCTTTACTCACTCTCCCCAGGACGAACGCTGAGTCCCCGCAGCTTCTTCTGGCGTCTGTAGCACTGATATCACATTTACAGCACTACAGTCAATCATTGAGCTCAGCAACTATGAACAGCTCATTCCATCTACTCGGTCAAAGCCCCTGAACTTACTGATTGGCTGCAGCGCTGTCATAGTGAAGACAATAACAGACACAGGTAGCAGCGGCGGAGACTCAGAATTGGAGTCAGGGATGGTGATGAGTAAAGAACATTGACTCTAAAAAAAAAACAAAAAACTGCAGTTGAGAGGGGTTTTCTGAAAATTCTTAATTCCTGGCTATGATGAAATAATATCGCCACTCACTGTCTGAATAATACCGTCATAACTGAAAATTAAAGAGATACCTGGAAAATACCCATAAAATAGTGTAAATATTGCTGATTGGTGGGTATGATTTCCTGTTCTGTACACATCGTCATGTATGAACATAAAGATGACTGTTTGGCGGTTTCCTATTATTCGGTAATACTCCAGCCATTGTCACTCTCAATAACAGCTGCCTTTAATATTCCTGAATGTGGTAATAAGCATGGGGTGTGATTTGTGACCGTCTTAGCAGGGTGTTGGCACCAGTGATGAATAGGACATAAATGAGTGTTGTGCCAACGCTGTGATGTTACGCTAACGACACGACCCGCTGACAATATCATCTGATCGGCCAAGAAGCGAGAGAGAGAGAGAGACAGCGAGAGGGAAGAGAAGGGAATAATCTCCCATTTTCAAAGCAAATTCTGATTTCAGATAACTTAAACTTCCCGGAGATGGAACAACTCGACGTGATACTCGTCAGAGAGGACGTCGAGTGGATTCCACCTTCTGAACCAACACAGTTTGGAGTTTTGTCAGCGCCACTTATCCATCATTTTCTTCTGTGAGCGATAATGCAGAAAGAGCTTTCGGTATTAGTACACACTGACGCGAGCCACACACCGGGAGTGAAATTTACTGTATAATCCATGGAGCTGGCAGGCGGGTATTACTGTCCTTTCTTCCCAAATACTCACTTGCAACTGTTTAATGGAAGCTGTAATAGGAATCAAAAGCAACATTTTTTTTATATTATTTTTTTCTTTTTTTTTTTTCTTTTAGTAAAAGACGGATAAATCTGAGCTTTATTTACCTGTATACAGAAATCCTCCGGCCTGTAGTTATATTGATTTATTTCTTTATGTAAGTGGAAACGAGGGACTTTTATATCAGAGTATCCAGGTGAGGATAATAAATATAAAACTGTCTAAAAAAATAAATGTAGGTCATTTCTAGGTGACCGTAATGTGGCCATATATTAGCGCCGGTATTATGTCTGCAACACCCGGACCACCCATAATTCTGCTGAACTAAACTTAAATCATCATAGGGTTTTATGGCGATCCCTATGGTGCTGTTCAGAGGAAGGTGATGCGAGGCGCGATATGAATGAGCACCAGTTTCGGACTGAGATGCCAAAAGCCCACCTGTAACATAGACTCCAGGCTACATATAATTGTTACACCACTCTCATTCACAAATGCTTCTATATAATATGATGCTGATTTGGTCTGTAGTGATTCAAGTATATAGCGCCAACTACAGCTCAAAGGGGTAAGGAGTTCACTTTTGCATAGGGGCCTACCAGGGAATTCTCCTGTTCTCCAACAGGCCAGTCCAAGTCTGATAGGCACAATATGGTAATTTCATAGTTGACCACAGTCCTGAATTTGCGAGAACTATTCAGAATCTTCCGTAACAAGCCAACTGAATTTGAATGTGTCCCTTTCCGATAAGTGACAGAGTTTATGCAAACCTCGCCCCAAAACGGGCAGTCTTCCAATTGGATGCAGTGTTGCAGAGCTATATTTTTTTCTAATGGAAATACCTTGATATTAGGGTGTTTTGCAAAAGCACTTAGATGGGAGATTATTATTGACTCTAAACAAGTTTTCAAAAGTTGATGCAAGTGGTATCTGGCTGACCAAAATAATATAACTGAAAACATTAGCTCACCACTCCAAAAAACGCAGACCCTCACACAGCTCCAAGATGGAAGTATTAAAATATGGAGGGTTTCAGAGAGCGATGATACTAACCAAATTTTGTGGTTTTAGTTTTTTCACATTTCTACAAGTGTTTGTCTTTTTTCTCACCCATTAAATAAAAGGTAATTTTTTATCACCCCCAAAAAATAGCAAGAAAAAATGTTAGCGTGGCACTTTATTCGCTATTTCACCAAACTTAGAACTTGTTCCCAATTTCTAGAGCATAGTATAGTAAAATGATTGGAGTCATGCAAAACTACAACTTGTCCCACAAAAACTAAGCCCTAATATGGCTTTGGTAAAGGAAAAATAAAAACATTCTGGCTCATGGAGAAAGAAGAGGAGAAAACGATTATATAAAAATGGAAAGGGTTAAGAGTGGCTTATGAAGCCCAGTCTTGGTAAATTCCTCCCAGACAGCCAAGACCCTTACAATGCTGAAAGGTAGGGCATCCTTTGCTACAGTATAGGTTCATTGCTAAAGGTGAGCAGATCAATCGGTGAAGGATGGAGTTTAAGGCAAATTCCTGAAGTTCTCAGTTCACAAAAATAAAAAAAACACTTGCCCGGCACCATGTAAAGTGTAAGGCTTTATGCTCAGTGGGTTCTCTCTCTGTCTTATATAAGGTGCAAGCTCTTAAGGTCAGCAGGATCCTCTTTCTCTCCTGTAGAGTGTAAGCTTTTATGGTCACCAGAGTCCTCTCTCTCCTGAACAGTGTAAGCTTTTATGGTCACCAGAGTCCTCTGTCTCTTGTAGAGTGTAAGCTTTTATGGTCAGCAGGGTTCTCTCTCTCCTGTAGAGTGTAAGTTCTTATGGTCCTGTCTCTCCTGTAGAGTGTAAGCTCCTATGGTCACAAGAGTCCTCTCTCTCCTATAGAGTGTAAGCTTTTATGGTCAGCAGGGTCCTATCTCTCTCTTGTAGAGTGTAAGCTTTTATGGTCAGCGGGGTCCTATCTCTCTCTTGTAGAGTGTAAGCTTTTATGGTCAGCGGGGTACTCTCTCTCCTGTAGAGTGTAAGCTTTTATGGTCAGCAGGGTCCTCTCTCTCTCCTGTAGAGTGTAAGCTTTTATGGTCAGCGGGGTACTCTCTCCAGTAGAGTGTAAGCTTTTATGGTCAGCAGAGTCCTCTCTCTCCTGTAGCGTGTAAGCTCTTATGGTCAGCGGGGTACTCTCTCTCCTGTAGAGTGTAAGCTTTTATGGTCAACTGGCTCCTCTCTCTGTCCTGTAGAGTGTAAGCTCTTATTGTCAGTGATGTCCTATCTCTCTCCTGTAGAGTGTAAGTCCTTATGATTAGAGATGAGCGACCTTGCTTCCGGGAGGATCGAGTCGGGTTTCCGTCCCCTGACGAAGGCAGACGCCGAAACGCGCATTGGGGACAGGGGCGCATCCTGGGGACTTGGCACACACGGGCATACGGTGTACACAGGCACAAGGTAATGTCTTGATGATTTCTGAGCGGACCTATGTACTTACATATATTTCATTGATCATTTTCCATTGATTATCATTTATTCCTGGTCCTTGCTAGCATCAGAGCA
>VIAB01005716.1:49783-61437 GCA_009801035.1 Oophaga pumilio
TTCATCTCAACTAAAAGCCGAAATCCTTAGATCAGAAACAGAACAGACGTTTATAGGACATTTCATAACTTTCCCACATTATTATGAAAACCTTTACAGCACATCCTGCATTGTAATACTGTACCCAATCTATTGTATATTTTAGGAGTCTGTCCCTTTTATATCGACTCCAACTCTGACTCCACCAAAATGGACACTGACTCCGACTTCACAGCCCTGCTTTATGGAGCAGAAAAAACACAGCTGTAAACAGGGCTATGGAATCGGTAAGCCAAACATCCCGCTCCAACTCCTCAATTTCTTTGACTTCCAACTCCGACTTCACGACTCCGGCTCCACAGCACTGCCTCACTAGTGAGCATGTACATAAAGTGCAGCACAGATTCATCACTACGACTCCACAGCACTGCCTCACTACTGAACATGTACATAAAGTGCAGCACAGATTCATCACTACGACTCCACAGCACTGCCTCACTAGTGAGCATATACATAAAGTGCAGCACAGATTCATCTCCACTACGACTCCACAGCACTGCCTCACTAGTGAGCATGTACATAAAGTGCAGCACGGATTCATCTATCAACTAAAAGCCGAGATCGTTAATTCAGGGACAGAACAGACATTTATGGGATATTTCATAACTTTCCCAAATTCTTATGAAAATATTTGCATCACTAACTGCATTGTACTACTGTACCCAATGTATATTTTAGGAGTCTGAGTTGGTCCATTTTATACCTACTCCGACTCCACAGTCCTGGCGGTAGTACTACTGTAGATTTCAGTGCAGATATGCTGCATGTTTAACCCTTGGCATTGGCTAGGGTAATATAAAATGACAGGCTGTGGATTTCACATCTGCAGTGTTGGTGACTAAGGGTACATGCACACATTGTGGATTTGATGCTGACTTTCTGCTACGTATCCACAGTGTTTACGCATCATAATCCATCGTGCCACATGTGGATTTTTGTTGAGAATTTCACCCTATAGATTGCAATGAATTCTGCACAAAGAATTGACATGCCATGGATTTTAATATCTGCACGGCAGGTCAATTTATGTGCAGAAGATCTCTGCAATGTACAGGTGAGCTGTAGGTGAGATTTCTAGAATTTCACTAACTTGGGTGGTCCTGTATTATGCTGTAGTATTTCTGCACACAAATATACACAGAAAATCTGCCCCAAATACGCACCGTGTGCATTTACTGTTCTGCTACAGATTGTCCCTTGCAGTATGAGAATGAAAATCCAGTTTTTACAGTTATATTGGATAGATATGTCTGTCCCTCATGGTTGATTGTATGTGGTCTCCATCATGTACATGCATGTTTGGAGGCAGAAAGAGCTTAATGTCCAAGTCTGGGAAAACATTAGTGATTTGTACGTCATATTAGTCTGCAGCAATATACTGTATATTCTCTCTGGTGACTAAGCACTAGGATCTGCTGTGGTCGGTAGTGCAATATATCATTCAGCACACTGGAGTATGTGGAGGAGTCTGCTCATTTTCACCTATCTTATCTTTATGGTATTTTAGTAAAACAGGTTGGTACTCCTGCTGTCTCCAGCCCAGCTACCTCACCACCCGCTGCACAACCTGCACCTGTGAAGACCTCACCTCCAGCACCGAAAGCAGGAGAAGAGAAGAAAAAGAAAGAGAAACCCGAAAAAAAAGGTATAACATTAGCAGCCTGTCTCCTACCAACAAAACAGTACAAGTGTAAAAGTGGAGGATTTTCCCGTAGCCTTCAGTCACATTTTACTACTTATGCTTCAGAGGCAGCAACCAGATTGGTCACATGTAGGGATGAGCGGCCCCGTGGAAGTTCCAGTTTGTATCGTTCAACCGAACTTCTTAAGTTCGGTTTGGGTGCCAGAGCTGTACCCGAACTTGAACCTAAACCCGAACTCCATAGAAATTACTGGAGACCCGAAATTTGGAGCTGGAAAAAAATCTCTCTCTCCTCTCCGAGCTGTAAGACGGACTTTCAGGAGAAGTCTGTGTTTGGAGTTCACTGTGGAGCTACGGCCTCATTCTTGTAGTGTCCAAAACTATGTGACTATTATGTGGCATTGGGAGTATTGTACATCCGTTACGGCATATCATTTACACATGCATCCTATAGTTATATATGTAGAAAATAGTATGGAGGACTTCTGACATTCTGGTATTTTAGCCATTTATTTGGGGTATGGCAATTTTCTTAAACAGTCTTGGACTGTGTCTGAAGGAGGTCATGGAGGAGATGCAGCTATAGCCAAATCTGTGTAAATGAAGAAGAATGTAATTGCAATCTGCTTCATCTAAGGCAAAATCTCTTAAAAAAAAAAAAGATTTTGATTAATGACAGTTTCCTTTTGTTTTTATCTGGATGGAGATTACTCTGTGGAATTTGCTTCCAGAGGAAGTATTGCTTTTCACATAGAAATCATATTTCTGATCCAGTGTGACAAGGTGACCTGAGGGCAGAGGTTCTTGTGTAACCCTAGCTTCTACAAACGCTTTCCTACAGCTTTCTCCTAATTGGCTATTCAAATTCTGGTCACCAGATAAGTTTTTAATGATATATTCCCTATGCAATCCCTGTGTTTAATCTTCTTTATAGGGCAAGCCGTTTTAAAGCACCAATCCAGCGTTGGTTTCTTTTTTTATTGCAGCACTGGAGTGGTGCAGCTAATCTAAGTTCTACTGTTATCTGCGCTGCTCCAGGTCAGTTTTCTGCAGGTTGTGACCTGCCGGATCGCTCCAGTGTTTGCTGGATGAGTCAGAGGTCACCTCTCAATGTAAGTCTATGAGAGCCTGAATGAAGCCTTTCAACAAGCTAATTCACACTTGGAAGACCCGATTTCCTCTGGAAAGGAAAGCAGAATACCATCTGGAATACATATGTCATAATTATGAAATTGCTCTCATTGATTGTAATCCAATAAGCCAATTAAGAAACTCAACTTGTTTTTAACGCCAGAAAGGTTTACTGACTGTTGTGTCCAAAAAAGGCGATCTGTGCCATGCTTCCCCCCCCTGCGCTCACAGCAGGGCATTTTCCATTTCACGCTGTTTAATTAAACCACACAACAAATAGCATAGATGAAGGGAAAGAATCCAACTTGTGGGTGAGGTAAACAGCGCTGTGTATCCAGCACAACATGCAAATTTAATCTCCCCAAAGGAAGTCCTAATTACTGTGTTATCCATTCTTTGCCAGGGACTTTCTAAAAAGATTACATTTAGATTTTGAAATTGGGAAGAAGAGGAAAAAAACCTTTTTACCCATTGTGAATCCTCCCTGCTTGCTTTACTTAGTCTGAGTTCTGCACTCTGATTTTCTTCTTCTGACATTTGTTGTACGAGGTTTTTTTTTGTTTTTTTTTTCAATAGTACATTTTTGGCATACATATAAGCTAACTTTTTTAATTCTTTTTGAGGCAATGTAAATAAAACTTTTCTTTCTCAGTCTCTTCATTGGGGGACACAGAAGCCATGGGATAGTCTGCTGCCACCTGGGGGCTGGAGCTATTATTCCATTCAAATAAAAATTGGCTCCTCCTCAGCAGACTGTTCCTTGCCTGCTAGCATCCGGCTTCTTCAGTTTCTTCTAGTGTCAGTTGGAGGCAATGTCTAACACCTGTCTTAGTCTTTAGGTTAGGTGAGATAACCGTCTCACACGTTTTGTTTTTCACATGGATCCAAGGCGATTAACAAAGTGTAATTGTGCACTCTTTCACCAACGTAGCGACAGAGAGTACAACTTGTATCATTCAGTCTGTATCCTGTCCTGCCGGTTTCGCTGGACCGGAGTACCTTGGCACAGCCGGTGGTCAGGTATGGGGTCAGTAGCCCTATTAGCCAGTTAGCTCCTTCCCGCCCCACATAGCGCTCGAGTTGCATTGAGCAGAAGACAGAGGTTTTTTAGGGCACATCAGGACAGGTGAATATTGCTCTGCCATTCTCTTGTGAGACATCCCCTCACCCCTCCACTTCATGTTTCTTTACACTGCAGGAGGAAGGGACCTTCTTGCGATGGTGGATGCTGATGGCCGCTGCCGCCTGGCCTTTCTCCTGGTCATGCTCTTGGCCTGCTTCAGGCTGCTATGGCGGGGGATGGGCATTTCACGTGGCTTTCGTCAGCATTTTTTTCCTTTCTAGATCCCATGCTCCCTTCATGCTTGGTGGCCTGCGGTCCTGCCCCTGGCTGTGTGCGTGGCTACCAGGGTGGGCCCGCTGGCCAATCAGTGTGGCTGGATGTTTCAGCCGTGGACCTATCAGATATGTGCCTTTTCACCTGCCTCTTCTGACCCCTCCTTTCCTTTTCTTGGTGGTGGCGCCATGTTTTTTAGCACATGTTAAAAGCTAAACACCGAGGCTTGTTCATTCCTTGCTCTGGGTTGCAACTGCTTACTGCGGGCTTCTTCTTGCTCCGAAAAACATACCCCTGTGTCTCCTGGGTGCTAATCTCAGCGGATTGCTGACTGGTTAGGCTGTTTTCAGCTGTGGGCTGATACATTGGACACCTCAGCAGCTTTCCTTCACTGCTCACTGGCGTCTCTCATTTTCATGGTTTTACTGTCCCTCTGTCTCTTATAATGTTTAGAGAGGATCGTGCATGACCATTAACTCCGCCCACACTGGTTACTTATTTTTCATATAACGTCAAATTTACCATCAACCAGTCGGTGCCCTATTCTGCCGCCTGTACCCCTTCTTACTAGTATCAGCTCAGGGGACCTCTATGACTTCTGATGACAATGTGGCCCCTTTGCAAGGGCCAGTAATTTGGCACAGTCAGTAGCCAATTTAATCAGAGTGTCTGGTATGCTGGCTACTGTAGTGGAACGATTGCCTGTGGCTACAGCCACCCTGGGAGATCTGGTGCCACTGCAAGTGAGTCACACCCTACATCTACCCTGCACTAGCATGGCATATCACAACCACTATCTAAGCGGCATCTGTTCACCTCCTCATCCAGGTCACCTTCCGCTGCCTTTTCCCCTCCTCTGGAAATGCATTCATCTGAATGCTCAGAGTCTGGTGTTGGCGGTATTTCATCCCTGGGGGTGACATCGACAGACCCCCTTCCCTCCAATGAAAAGGGTTTCTTTAGGAGAGCCAAACGTGGCTTTCTCCTGTTTGTAGCCAGACTAGATAAGGTCATTGCTGATACCACTGGTGTATAAACAGCACAAAAAGGCAGCAAAACTCACCTGCCCAGTTCTCAGAACAAAAGCACTACTAATTTTTGGAGACCTTGAGTCTCCTTAGTGGCTAGTGTAGTGTAGTGCTGATACCACTGGTGGCAGAAGTACCTTTCTTCCTTAGGCTAGAGCTATCTGTCCATTTCAGAGATATGGGGCTCTGCAGTTCTGTCCCTTTCGCCAGTATCCAACACTAGATGAATCCGCCCGTTAGATCCAGAGCACCCCTAGGCTCTTGGAGAGTTTCCTTTAGACTAGCACCTCCACCAGGCTTGGAGGTAAGGACTTTGGTTTCAAAAGCACTAGAAGGGTCGATTCTTCACAAGCAGCCCCCACCTGGGAGGTCATGATTGGGGACAATCAGAGATCTTTGGGTCAGAGAGGTCATATCTTCTGGTTACAGAATAGAGTTCACCTTCATCCTGTGAGATTGATTCTTCAAATATCGTCTACCCATTTCCCCCACCATAAGAGCAAGATTCGATCAAGCTATAGCTCCAGGCAGGGGTAATTGCAAGGGTCCCTTTTCCAGAATTGTTAAGGGGGTTCTATTGAAATCTTTTAATTATCCACAAAAAGGATGGCTTGGGTGCAGCCCATTCTGGAACGGTCTGAACAGGTGGGAGCAACTATGTCCCTTCAAGATGAAGTTGCTCTGCTCTGTTATCGCGTCCATGGAGACTTGAGAGTTCCTGTGATCAATAGATATTCAGGATGCTTATCTACATACACCAATATTTTTGTCCACCAAGATCACTTTCAATTCAGGGCTCTGACGTTTGTGCTGGGCGCCCAGAGTATTTACGAAGATCCTGGTCCCAGTTATGGCTCTTCTGCACCAGGGTTTTTTTGTGGGAATTGTTTAAACTGCCTATTTTGTGTGGTAAAAATGACCTGGCAATATGATTCTCCTCATCAATATGATTACGGTGATACTAAACGTCTCCATTTTTTTAAATTATTGTAGGAGTATAGAAAATGACATTTCTAATAAAAAAAAATAATAATTTTTGACTGTCTCTGTGAGTTGGTCAGGGTGGTAGTCATGGCGAGGGGCTGTTGTTCTGGCACCCCGCAAAGAAATTAAAAGTCCCAACTGCTGTGCGATGTGTGTGTGCAGTGCCATTCACTCACTTTTAGGTTAGAATTCTTCTCAGGTTGCAGGGTCCTGTTTCCAGACATCACACAGTAAGTAACTTTACTTAACACATCCAGTCCAGTGACAGGCATTGCACAGTGATCATCAATGATCATAGTTCCTCTCCTCTGTGCTGTCCCTTGTTCTCTTCTCATTCTTTATTCCCGTACCGTATCCTCCAGTACTGCAGCATCCCGTTTAGTCACATTAGTTCATGCCCCCCGGGGTTACCGACCCGTTTTCCCATCTGAGGGCGAAATCAAGAATGGCCCTTTCCAACCTTTTCCACACCGTAGGTCTCGGACGTTTTGGGATTTTCCGCTGAACCTAGTTGCTATTCCTTCCTCGCTGCACTTTTCTCTTCAAGTCCAAAGAACTTCCGACCCCCAAGGCCCTGGACCACTGGACTTCTCTTGCACTTTTTACCTCAGCTACCTCACTTCACCTCGTCCCACACTCTGACTGACTGAAAACAGGAAGTCTCTAACTTCCACTACTCTGACCCCGCCCAGTGTCTCAACTGTCACTACTCTGACCCCGCCCAGTGTCTCAACTGTCACTACTCTGACTCCGCCCACTGTCTCAACTGCCACTACTCTGACCCAGCCCAGTGTCTCAACTGTCACTACTCTGGCTGAAACCAGTTCTTATCCTAACCTTATCTTCTAATTTACAGTGCCCCCCACTGTACTAAACCGTATATTACCCACTACTATTACTATATCGTACTCTAACCCTGTACCTCCCTATCTCTATCCCTAGCCCATACAGATGCGTAACTTAAACAGTACACAAACATCATAACATTGTTTAGCATATTAATACACAATAAAACAGTACCACATAACACACCATTTTACACATAAAACGTACCCGCTTTATTAGGAAGGAACGTGAAGGTATGCAAGGCATAACTTAGTCCCCCAACACACCCCTTACATCTCCATTTTCTGAGACCAATAACTGTTTAATTTTTTGGTCAATATAGCTGATTGAGAGCTTATTTTTTGCAAAGTGATACAATGGTAATTGATACCATTTTGGGATAAATATGACATTTTGATCCCTTTTTACAGCTCTTTTTTTGAGATGGCAAAAAAAAAAACAACAACTTGGTGCTTCTGCAATTGATGTTGACATTGCACTGTATCGGTCAGCAGATTGGTGCAGGTAATATTTTACATGCACCAGAAAACCTCTAGTCCCTTTCATGTAAAAAATAATGCATCAAGAGAGCAATGTTCCAGTGCTGATGAATGAGAACGATGAGAGAAATGTGTTTCTACCTAAGTATCATTACTACAACTACACGTTTTAGGCTTATTCTGGAGAGCAGTCTGGTTATGATGAATCGAGAAGAACTATCTTTTTTTGGCTTCATGAAAATGGAAGATTTTAATTAACATGCCTTTCAGTTGTATTGCTGTACTTCTACATAATGATAGAATAAATCAGCAGAAAGCTTTGAAGTTAGCAGATAAAATACCTTATAATGAGACCCCATTATATCGTAAATAACGGCCCATCTCTTTTGACGTATATAATATCCTCAACATGTATAGGAAAAAAAATAAAAGACTCCAATCTTTAAAGCATATATTTCAATTACGAGATGGGGAAAATATTCTATTTCTTGTGTGCAAAGGTTTTTGATAGGTGAGGAAGAATTGCTGCAAAGTAAGAATGCTCTGTAGGCCAGTTCTCGCATTGTTTCCCTCTTTTCCACGGCTTCTATGAAATGCTTGATGTTCATTCCCGTTTGATTCTTGATGGTGTCCAGTGGGCAGCAGCCTCTATTTCTTTTTGTCACTGATATTCCAAGTAAATTTGCCCTCATCACATACCCAAAATAGGACGATTTCTGTAATGATTGCATGGCTACTGACACTTCTACTGATCCCAAGAAGGTGGTCCTAATGTCTCCTGCATGAATTAAGTGTCAGTAAGTATAGATATGTAGAGCTCTGTCACATCCGTTAGAAGATAGAAGACATTTTAAGAAGAGTGAAAGACCGTACAGGGGACTAAGTGGACAGGCCAGTTCTTGTTGCCATCAGTTCTTTTTTAGGATCTAGTCAGACTAATGTTATTTCTTTTTCTTTTTTTTTTAATTCATTCTGGAGGCATTTATTGTCTGACTCATAAAAAGAGAAGGTTTACCTCAAGGGTATAAGGTTTCATTTCCAGATATTGGATCTCAACCAGCTTAGCTTTGTTCTTTTATCAATTTTCTTTATTCTGCTGTAATTACAGTTGACGCTTGTGTTGGATGCTAGCAGAGAACACAGCGAGAGAGAGGCAAAACTGGAAATCTGTGAAGTGGTTTCTTGACTTTTGGCTAAAATTTGGATTTTCTGTTTCGCAATCATGTGCATTCAAGAGCGTTTCTACTAGTTACTATATATTTGCCTACAGGGCTTCAATAGTTTAATATGAAGGTCATCCATGAGTATTCTCTTTGCTGATGAGGGCGGCTTTCAAGCCTTCTGGTATAGGTATAGCATCTCTGTAGGTGCTTATGCACATAGGGCAAAACTGATGTGACCTCTTATGTCAGAGATCGTAAGGCAATAATGATCAGAGGGGACACGTGTAGCATGTTATGGGGTAAGATTTTAGTTTCTATGTTTTTCTGTATGTTGAGGGGTTTCTAATTAATGAGCTCAGAAATCGTAAATTATTTTTATATTTAGTGAAAGGGTGTCCAATTTGTGAAGAAATAAAACATCAGTGTTGTTAGATGTATATTTGTCCATATTTATTCTGTGTACAATGAATATTACACCCTCCTTCCAAGATAAGTACAGTCTTCACAGTACTCCTGATTATTGTTTCGTCTCTTGATCATAAATAAAATGTCATGTCTTTTTTGGGTTTTTTTTGGCCCATATTTTATTCCAGTAAATAGCTTTTTAAATGGGTGGTAATCATGTAGAAAGGGCAAGATTAATCAAAGGTTCCCAGACATTGACCATGTGCAGCAATTGAACAATTGGCTGGAAATTTCACGTTTCTTGATTATGTATTTTTTTTATGACCAAAATACTTATCATCTGTTGCCTTTATAGCTCCTCATGTAAAGAGGCATGTGCTAGTTATTTGTAGCGGAAACGCGAGGAAAAACAAGCAAACAAAATGACAAAACTAACATACGATTATTGCGATGCATACGGTATAGGTAACAATAATCCTGTTATATTTGTAATACTCTGTATTGTTGGTTGGTGCTCCTGTTGTAGAGATTTTATCTTCACGTGTAAAAGGACTCTTTAAAGAATAAAAATAAGTGTGTGGCCAGCAGGAGGGTACTGTACTGTGTCTTTCATTACTTTGAAAAAAGATCAGCAAGTCAACAAAAAGTCGTCCAAGTGAAAGTTTATTCTTGTATGTCTTGAATTGAGTTTGTGGAAATTTTATGTAATTTATGGCAGAACTTTACTGCAGGTAACCTCATTGGCCATACTTAACCTTTCTCATCTTTTCTACAAACCTTTCTATTTATTGTATATTTAATGGGGTTTTCCAAGGTCAGCAAAAGATTGTCCAAGAAGGGAAATGTGATTATAAAAGACCTTTTACTTACCGTTTAAATCCCCGGCAGTTCCAGCTCTTGCCATCAGTCTTTGCTTTTTTGGCTCCCTACTTGGTTCTCCACTCCTGAACTTGACCTCAAGTACATGAAGCTTATATCTAGGTGACCTTTCTAATATATAAAACTTGCTCCGTTCCTATGGTGGTGTGTGCATAACATTTTTTATAACTCTATTACTTTGAATTTTTAATTGAAAAACTTCATGAGAGGTGATTACTGTTTTTTTTCCTTTTTTTTCACGCAAGTGATTTTGGTAATAAAAATGGCTTTCATGTAAACATTTAGCATAATACTATTTAATTTATTATTTTATGTAAAGGAGAGAAGAAAGAGAAGAAGTCAGCTACAGCAGATGATGATGCCAGACCTGTTGACGTGTCTCGACTGGACCTGCGTGTTGGCTGCATTATTTCTGCCAAGAAACATCCAGATGCCGACTCCCTGTATGTAGAAGAAGTAGATGTAGGAGAAGCGTCTTCAAGAACTGTTGTTAGTGGTCTTGTGAAGCATATTCCCCTAGAACAGGTATACGATAATGAATTATACTAATTCTATAGCATAAATGCGATATGTATTATAAATGTACAGTGTGAATTGAACCTAGGGTGTGCATATGGAAATGGGGTCAGATATTAAAGATGAAAGCGAACCTGACAGGAGGAGATTCAGGTGACCAAACCATGGGCAAAATAGTATGATTCAGCCCTGTATGCATTATGGCCTCCGTGTATGTTTTATTCACAAATATTGTGGCTCTTCAGAGAAAACATACTTTGAAAAACCAGCCTAGAACTATGCATTTTGGATGGCTAGTCCGAGACTTTGCACCCTGTTTCTCTAGACTGACAACGTTTTTCCACAACATTTCAGAGTTAGGCCAGTGTCACACTTGTGACTGCAATGCGAGAAACTCGCGCCTCAATACCCGGCACTCGGGACAGGAGTGAGCGGCTGCATGTATTTCTACACAGCTAAACGCTCCAGTCCGAGTGCCGGCGGCATTGCCGGTTATTGAGGTGAGAGGCTCGCATAGCAGTCACAAGTGTGACCCTGACCTTAAACATACATGGCTTCTCTTTTCCATTCTCGTTTTGCTGATTTCCTATAACTTTCCTTGGCAAAATTGTAGGGTTTGAGGGGACGGTTGGATTAAACCACAATGTAGATTTTTTTTTAAATTATATGATTTCCTTAAGTCCTTAAGCATATGATGTACGAACAGTGAAGCCAGAGTTTAACCCCTTAACGTCCAATGACAGACAGAGTCCATCATTGATCGCATCCCCCTGTTTGGTGTGGGCTCCAGCGATGAGCCCGCACCTTTTCCGGGACATGACAGCTGATCTGATCAGCTGACATGTGCCCGGAATAGCCGCGGGTGGAATCGCGATTTACCTTCTGCTGTTAACATGTTAAATGCCGCTGTCAAACTCTGACAGCGGCATTTAACATGCACGTGCAGAAAGCATGTCATTACCTCCTCCCATCGGCACCCGTGTCACATGACCGCGTGTCGCCGATGGGTTGGCATGACAACTCGGGGTCAGGATAAGACCCCTGTGCATGTCATTGCTGGATCGCTGTGAGCGTCACCTGGTGGTGAGTATTTCTGCTACGTGTAGCAGGGCTGCAACCCTGCTCTGTGTAGCAGAGGCGATCAGACATCTTCAGCTTCTATTCTCCCATGGAGATTATTGAAGCAAGTAAAAAGCAAAAAAAAAA
>VIAB01005717.1:38899-54678 GCA_009801035.1 Oophaga pumilio
GTATGTTGCGACCATAAGACGCACCCCCATTTTCCTCCAAAATTGGGAAAAAAAGTGCGTCTTATGGTCCGAAAAATACAGTAACTCTTGCCTGAAGGTGCACACATCGAAGAGTATGGATTTAATAGAAAGGTTTTGTATCTCAAGGGAAAATGGTAATAATTATTAGTGCTGTTTTCCCCAGTAACAACAAGTGGTATTTGAGCTCTTGCTCTCTCTTGGCTCCCGGCAAATCACATGATAATCAGAACCAGAGTAGGAAGCGCTGCCAAAACTTCATACACAGCACTAGTTCAGCCTAGTGTATCAGCAAGGCAGAGATGATGATAAACCATCTCTGCCCCCTCTGTGAGGTGTCCATAAGTGTTTCACAGCCGGTTACTTGCTTCTTCAGTTGCTGAATCTCCATGTGGTTACCGACTCTGCAGTGACACTGTGGTTGGCGAAACCAGGCAAGGGGCGCTACAACAACAGTAGATGTTATCAAATGCAAATATTACCAAAAAAGTACCAGAAGAATTAAATAAATGAAAAACATATTTAAAAACGTGTTTCGGCTCTATCCAGGCTTCTGGTTTTTTTTTTGTTAAATCAATCTTTCTTTACTTTTATTTTATTCTTATGGTGCTTTTTTGGTAATTTTTTAAAATTTGATTACATCTGCTATCGTGGGAGCGCCCTTCACCTGGCATCTCCACCCTCATTATGCACCTCAATGCAGGACTCCTTGAGGGAATATCCCTCAGTACACCAGGTCAGCTGCACCTATTGGGCTTATTTCATGCATCTTTAGAAGTTGTGCCCAAAAAAAATGCACAACTCCTTCAGGTGAGCATATTCCCTGTTTTTGATTTTGGCCTCTCTTTTTTAAACTTACTATGCTCAGAAAGCGCCATGTTCTCTCCTTTTTTCTCTTAAAGGGATTGTCCTGTCTAAATTGAAAAGTCTGCAGTCACTGTGTGTGACTGCAGATTTATGAATGTCCCCAGCGCACTGTACATTGTGAGGATTCATTGGTGTCTGAGCGAGGAACAGCTGTGATGTATGCGATATGCATACTCCTGGGCAGAAGTCACCTAATGGGCGTGGCCTTACTCTGTGCAAATGTTTGGAATGAGTGTGTGGCAGTCTAGTGGGTGCGACCTTCTGGTGGGCACAGCCTCGCTCAATACACTTGTATGAAGTGAAGCCGTGCCCACTAGATGGCTTCTAAATGAGAGTATGTATAAGGCCGGTGTCACACTTGCAACTGCAATGCGAGAAACTCGCGGGAGTCTCTCGCCTCAATACCGGGCACTGCCACCGGCACTCAGGACTGGAGAGTTTGGCTGCATCTATTTCTGTGCAGCTGAACGCTGCGGTCTGAACTGCTGGCAGCAGTGCTGGGTATTGAGGCGAGTTTCTCGCATTGCAGTTGCAAGTGTGACACCGGCCTAACTCATACATCACTGCTGTTCCCGACTCAAAAAACTGCAAATCCTTGCAGCGTACACTACATTCACTGGATGGATTCGGAAGTCTACAGTCAACTCCAGTCAGCTGAACTCCAGCCTATTACAGTAAACAATAATTTAACGTGAGGTACAGTATAGAGGAATGTTCACACATTCAGGTTTTATTATATGACTTTATCTCATCAGAAATCATAAAAAGATTGTATACAGGTTTTGCGTTTGTGTTTTTTTTTTTTGTGCCTTTTTATGAATTTTTGCATTTTTAATGAGTGAGCTCTCTATGTGGTTTTTGTATGTTTTTTTGTTCTTTTCTTTACCACAACCTGTTATCGGGCTAAATTCTTCCTGTCCTGAACCACGAGACCCACGAACGTGAAGATAAGCGCAATGTGAAAGCACTCTAAGTAAAGCACAGTCAGTTTTTTTTTTTTTTTAAACAAACTGCGCTGGTGACAAGGGTTTTTCTAAAACTAGAAAACCCCTTTGATTTTCTGTTAGTGGATTATAAATGAAAGGCTTGCAACACAAATGGCTGAATTTTAAAAGTAGAGGCTTCATAAAGTTATTTGTTAATTGAAAGTATTGAATGAGCTGTTAAGGTCTGTGGGCTGGACACAAATCTCCTTTTGAATCTGCCTCCAGAGCTCCTACCGTTAGCTCCCCACACTCTCCTGCAAGTGACCGGAGACGAAAATGCAGATCACGTGTCGTAAAGGGGTTCAATGGAACCTTTCAGGTCAGATAATGCTTTTAGTTTGCAGATATATGGTTAATCTGCAGGTTAATAGTGTTATAAAGGTGCCCATATGCTGCACTAAAGAAATGTACTAAAAATATAGCATGCCCAGAGCAATTATAGTCAGTGATCCCAAGATTGCCTGCTCTGCAAGGATCCACTATAGAGTCGGCTGTCAGTCAGTGCCGGGACGTACTTACAGCCTTCGGTCTCAGTCCTGTACGCGGTGACTGTATTTGCTCGAGGCACTCCTGTATGACTGGAAGCCAGTTGATACCTGGAAAAAGTCATTTTCTTACATGTGTGCTGACATGGCTTTAGTCATTGCTCACTCTACTATTTTGATGTCTGCATGTCTAGCCTGACTTAAGGCTGCAGCTTGTGCTGATCAGTGTGAGATCTCAGCAAGGAGGAGGGACACAGAGGAGCTCTCATTCAATATAAGTGGTTGTAGATTAAGGTAAACTTTCATAAAAGGATTGTATTGCTATTCTGATACACATTTTTAAAGTAAATGCAACACCTTTTCTCAGACCTAAGAGATTTATGTTCTAATGTATGCTGATTGTGTTGAGAAATCTGCTGTCTGGTCCGCTTAGATATTATTTTTAACTCGGTTGTTCACCATTTACTTTGTCTTTTCACAAGTATGGAAAATCTAACCTACATTGTTACAGTTAAGCAAAAAGATTTACAGGATCCTGGTCTTGTGTGTGCACCTGTCAGTAGTCTCTTGTGCCATTGCTGTGCATGACGTCGTGCTGGACTTACTAAAGAGAAAAGACGTCAAGGATGCCGGCAAGTAGGAGGAAGTCCTTAGGGTAATGTTCCTGCAGCAGTGGACTACCGACATTAGCCACTGGACCAGGCTCCTGCAAATCTTTTTGATCAACTCTATTAAAAACCCATGTCGAATATGTTATTCCTGTCTCTGCACAAGTAACACAAATCCAGTGTCAGTGCTTCCCAAATCTCTCTTGCTTTACTTTTCTGTCCTTCACCTAATTCCTCTTTCTCAGCATATTATTAATTTGGACGTTGTTGATGTGTCGAGCGCATAGAACAGATTAAGTGTTCCTCCGAGAAGGTAAATAAATAAAAGCGTTGGTTAATCAGGCAGATGGAAAGACAAAGTGTGATTAATGAATTAGTCATCTGTGTTTATGTAATTCATTAATTGCTACACAGCCTTTTTATGACAGGATAAAACTGATATGTGTTCTTATTTGTGATTTAAGAAAAAAAAATAATAATTAATCGTACATCTACTTCTAAAAGAGAAAAACTAAAAGAGAAAAACTGATTTTTTTTTGCTACATATAGTACAAGTGTGTGTTAAACACTTGAATGCACATATAACTACCTGCCATCTCTTTCGCTCTTCTACTGTAGATGGAAGCCCTCATGGGTGGAGTACTGCTTGCTCTCTACCAGTCTGTCACATTTAGTCATGTCCTACTTCTTCAAATTTTAAAAGGATTTTCTTAGGATAGTCATTGGAGGTGTGTTGCCGTATCTACTGATAACTCCATGGTAATGGTAATGCTATAATAATACTTTCTGTCCTGTGGCCTGGTGGTTGTGTTATCGGCCCAAGGACATTGGCCTCGATTCATTAAGACTGACGTTTTCATGCCGGTCTTGATGAGAGGTGTGCTGGAGTCAGATGTTCCTGATCCATTAAGAGGCATACACCTCTTGTCAACTGTGATGGGTCGGAAAAGTGGCGTGTCCCTTCGTGTGCACCTTATGACAAATCTTGCTCCATTCATGGAGTGAAGTTTCTGACGTATGGAATGCCAAAGCGCGTCATGAATTTTAAGAGCTTATGTTACCACGCCCCCTTGCTGTTCCAGTTTTTCTCACTTTGTGGGTGCTTAAGAGAAAATGGCACAAGACAATCAAAAGTCGCAATTTTTACCACAGCCTCGCATTGTGCCAAATCGTTGTGACATTTCAAAGTTTAATCTTTGCGTAAAATCTTTGAATAATTTGGCCCGATGTGTTGATCCAAGTAACTTCCATGCATATCTACTCATGTACAACTACCACTTAGGACCTTGTGACATGGTTCATAAATAAGAAAAAGTGTTCCACAAGCTAAAACCTGAAATATGGAACTTGTGGATGAAGCACTCAAAACACTGATACAAAGAAAGTTGCCAACAGGTTTTCGCATTTTTCAATGACACTCATGGATTTATATGCTACTTTTCTGCTTATCCTCATATATTGTGAATTTGTCATGGGAATATGTAAGAAAACAGATTAATGAAGATATTGAAGTGTTTTTTATCATGATTTACCTGATTTACAGCTTCGAGCAGAGTTTCTGTTCCATTCTGGACTTGTCATGAAGCCTACAAACACCCAGATAAGGAATATTACTCTCATCACATCGTTGTTTCAAACCGAAACCTAAAATAATCTTTACATTGTTAAAAAAAAAAAAAAAAAATGTTGAATTGTGCTGAAATGACCGTACTATGTGTCACACAGCCAAAAAGTATTATTATAATTGGGCATAAAGGCTTATGTGCATCATTTTCCTAATAACATAGGCCAACAATCTTAGCAAGAACATGTAATAAAACACCGGTATCAATTGTATATTACTCTATTTTTAACCCATTTACCCCTCAAGCCTGTTTTCAGCCTAAGGGCTCATACCCATCACAAAAAAAGGTCCGATATTGTTCCTTAAAAGTCGGACGAGTGGCATGCAAGTGGCATGCGATTTTCATGCGAGTACAATCCAACTTTTATAACCTAGCATCTGATTGACATCCGAATGCAATCCGTGTGCAAAGCGATTTTAACGTGAGCTTTTATATAGACTAATTCTCTGTCATTTAAAAATAGTTTTCTAAGGAAATATTCTTCAATATATATAGATAGGTGGGTTGATAAAATGTGTGAGATATATACAGTAATCAGTGATTTGCATGTGTAGCTTACTGTAAATGTATTTTTATTGCTAAATAAATTATATTCTGAACAAAATTGGTGTGGGATCCCCCAAAATGTTATTACCAACAGATGGAAAGTAGACAGCTGGGGGCTGATGTTTATAGCCAGGGAAAGGGGGTAATACACATGGAGCTTCCCAGGCTATTAATATCACCTACAAAAGCCTTTACTGGTTATTAAAATGGGGGACCCCCATAAAAGATGTAGGGTCCCCCTGTAATTAATGACCAGCAAAGACTAGACAAACTACTGTGGGCTGATATTAATAGGCTAGGAAGGGGCCATGGATATTGGCCCCTCCCAAACTAAAATCATCAACTCTCAGCCACCCCAGAAATGGCACATCCTTAAGATGCGCCAAATCTGGCACTTAGCCTCGATCTTCACACTTGCCCTGTGGCATTGGCAAGTGGGGTGATTGGGTAATTAGACGACTTTATTCTTCGGGTCGATTCAGTTACAGCGATACCAGATTTATATTTTTTATGGTTGGCTGCTGTCATACACTAAAAGATGCTTTTTATTGCAAAAACTGTGGATCACCATATTTTGAGAGCCATAATTTTCTTATATTTCTGACAACTGAGTCTTGTTAGTGCTTGTTATTTGCGGGACGAGTTGACATCTTTATTGGTTCCTTTTTTGGGCACATAATGTTTTTTGATCACTTTCTTTTCTGGTTTTTGGGAGGCAGAATGAACAAAGACCAGCAATGCAGGAATTGTTTTATTGGGGGTTTTGATGCTTCTACACAGTAAAAACTATTTTATTAAAAAAATTATTATTTTTGTACCACTTTATTCTGAGAGCTATAATTGTTTCTATTTTTCCACTGATGGAGGTGTATGGTTGCAGGAAAAGCTAGCGTTTTTAGCTATACGGTTTTTATTTAGATTCAACTATTTGGTTGCGTTTTATTCCCCATTTTTTGCTGCGATATGATGAAAAAGCATAGGTTTTTTTTTTTTACAGTGTTTACTGAAGGGGTTAACTAGTGTGACAGTTTTATAGGGCGATTCGTTACGGATGCAGCGATACCAAACTTTCCTTTTTTATTTTTTTTTCTTACTTTTTTTTAAAGGAGTCTCAGCTGGTACTTAATAATCATAAAGGGATTGTCCACTACTGCTTAATCATTGCAAAGCCTCATTTAAAATTAATACAGTGTTGCACAGCAGTGCCGTTCACATGACATTTCATGCCTCAAACCTGTGTCCCAGCAATTAGGGTATGTTCCCACGGTCAGTAAGCGCTGCGAGTTGGACATCCCATGTCCACTATGCGTGCACTAGTGCCCATGGCTTCTCTGCAGAGACCCACATGCGGCGCGTCTTTTCAGTCCACAGCATGTCTATTTATCTTGCGGAGACATGAGTCTCCGCAAGATAAATATCACCTGTGCAATGTATAGGATGCGGTGATTCCGCACTGTTCAATGAACACATGCGGAATCACCTGCGTTCAAAAGCCGGCAGCGCTTTGGACGCAGCGGACATGTGCTGCGTTCAAAGCACTGCCGGTTACTGACCGTGGGAACATACCCTTAGTGGTCCCTGTTCAGCCTCAGTTTTTAATATTTTACTCCACTCAGACAGAATATTGTTGGGCTACTGCCGATCAGGGGCTGCTGATTGACTGCAGTAGACCCGTGACATAACAATGTCACATGACCCTCCAGGAATAGCCAACATCACTGGAATGGCGCCGCTACGAGAGGAGAGTATGTATTGTATTTGTTTCTCATGAGGTCCTGCAGTGATTTAACAGGGGATGCCTATTAATTAGACAGCTCATCTCCCCTCTTGTAACTTCTACAACCAAGCCCTATTCTGGGTCAATACATTAATCCCATAATAGGGACACAAAGATTGGGGATTCTCATGGGCAATTCTGTATGTACAGTATAGTTCTAACAGTGAAAATCAACTCAGATTAGTAATCCTCCCACATCTCTTAACCACTCCAGAATACAGTACAGACCAAAAGTTTGGACACGCCTTCTCATTTAAAGATTAACACATGTGGAATTATATACTTAACAAAAAAGTGTGTAACAACTGAAAGTATGTCTTTTATTCTAGGTTCTTCAAAGTAGCCACCTTTTGCTTTGATGACTGCTTTGCACACTCTTGGCATTCTCTTGATGAGCTTCAAGAGGTAGTCACCGGAAATGGTTTTCACTTCACAGGTGTGCCCTTGTCAGGTTTAATAAGTGGGATTTCTGGCCTTATAAATGGGGTTGGGACCATCAGTTGTGTTGTGCAGAAGTCTGGTGGATACACAGCTGATAGTCCTACTGAATAGACTGTTAGAATTTGTATTATGGCAAGAAGAAAGCAGCTAAGTAAAGAAAAACGAGTGGCCATCATTACTTTAAGAAATGAAGGTCAGTCAGTCCGAAAAATTGGGAAAACTTTGAAAGTGTCCCCAAGTGCAGTTGCAAAAACCATCAAGTGCTACAAAGAAACTGGCTCACATGAGGACCACCCCAGGAAAGGAAGACCAAGAGTCACCTCTGTTTCTGAGGATAAGTTTATCCGAGTCACCAGACTCAGAAATCGCAGGTTTACAGCAGCTCAGATTAGAGACCAGGTCAATGCCACACAGAGTTCTAGCAGCAGACACATCTCTACAACAACTGTTAAGAGGGGACTTTGTGCAGCAGGCCTTCATGGTAAAATAGCTGGTAGGAAACCACTGCTAAGGACAGGCAACAAGCAGAAGAGACTTATTTGGGCTAAAGAACACAAGGAATGGACATTAGACCAGTGGAAATCTGTGCTTTGGTCTGATGAGTCCAAATTTGAGATCTTTGGTTCCAACCACCGTGTCTTTGTGCGACGCAGAAAAAGGTGAACTTATGGACTCTACATGCCTGGTTCCCACCGTGAAGCATGGAGGAGTAGGTGTGATGGTGTGGGGGTGCTTTGCTGGTGACACTGTTGGGGATTTATTCAAAATTGAAGGCATACTGAACAAGCATGGCTACCACATCATCTTGCAGTGGCATGCTATTCCATCCGGTTTGCGTTTAGTTGGACCATCATTTTTTTTCAACAGGACAATGACCCCAAACATACCTCCAGGCTGTGTAAGGGCTATTTGACCAAGAAGGAGAGTGATGGGGTGCTACGCCAGATGACCTGGACTCCACAGTCACCAGACCTGAACCCAATCGAGATGGTTTGGGGTGAGCTGGACTGCAGAGTGAAGGCAAAAGGGCCAACAAGTGCTAGGCATCTCTGGGAACTCCTTCAAGATTGTTGGAAGACCATTTCCGGTGGCTACCTCTTGAAGCTCATCAAGAGAATGCCAAGAGTGTGCAAAGCAGTCATCAAAGCAAAAGGTGGCTTTGAAGAACCTAGAATATAAGACATATTTTCAGTTGTTACACACTTTTTTGTTAAGTAAATAATTCCACATGTGTTAATTCATAGTTTTGATGCCTTCAGTGTGAATGTACAGAAACATCTTTAAATGAGAAGGTGTGTCCAAACTTTTGGTCTGTGCTGTATACTAAAATTATTTTTAGGATGAGATATTGTTTGTTTTTGTTGTTTTTTTAGAACATACTAAAATACAGTTGCAATGATCAGTGATTTTATTACAGTAATTACATTTCAGACTGCTGTTGGGAGGGTCTCCTTTAATATTGCTTTTATTTTGCATTAAACTACATGTCGTAGATAATATAATTATTTACAGTATTTTAGCATTTTTATTATATCCTTAATTCTCCCTCATTTTATGGAAGTGATTCCTGCTACTAAAATTTTTTACGTAATTGCTGTTTATACAGTTTCTGTTATGCTGCAACGGTCGGTCTTCGGTTAGGAAGGGGGCCTCAAAGTATCCCTGGAGCTGAGACCTTAGCTATCCTTGGACTGGGGGTACTCTTAAAATTAGAGATGTCCGAGTCTCCAAACAGGGTTAACAAAAAGCAACTTGCATACAAAAACACTCACCAAAAGGTGGAGAGGGATGAAGGGTAAGATAGGAAGGTAGAAACCAAATGGGAATAGGTTAACGGAGAATGCATACACCCAAAAACAGCAGACAACAATCTCCAGCAGCAACTATGAACTCCAACTTCAGCACACCAACTCCAGCAAGCCAGGAAGAAAACTTTCACAGGCAGGGATGAGAAGGTATAGTCAGGTTTTATAGACAGGGAAAACAAGCCCGTCAGGAGCAACTGTGAGATGTCTCCAACCACAATACAAAGAGGTATTAACCTCTTCAGTGCCAAAGGAAACCGTCCATTTAATGAGGAACAAAACACACAGGCTAAATGGAGGACCTGCGATTTACAGTACATAAAGATTGCCTAACCCCAGATCTCCCAGGAGGACATGATACACTCGTGACAGTTTCTTAATACATTCTTGATAGTATCTACTAGGTGGAGTTTCTCTTTAAATGTCACCAAATGCCTTATTTTTGAATACCTGTGTATTACCATTTCCTCTTTGACTTTTCAGATTAATTTTACATGCAAATTCAATATGTAAACAAGCAGATGTCAAAAAATTATTTATTCAAATTTTATTCTGAACCAGCAGTGTAACTGCCACTCTAACATATTTTGTCACCTTATTTTAGGCAGGTGAAATAATTTAGAATCAAGTTGAATTATTAAGGTTTCAAAATACAATTATGTATGTGAATGTTGTAAAAGTGGCTTTAAAGTGATGAACGGCGTGAAGGCATTAGACCAGACACTTACCTAATGGTATGGAGAATGAGGTGGATTTACAAAAAAAAAAATAGAACTGTGCTATGTATTTTTGTTAGAAATATTAAGGTATGTTCCCACGGTCAGTAAACGCTGCGGGTTGGGCACTCAGTACATCCGCAGCGGCAAACCTGCAGCGACCAGATGTTACAGCATAGTGGATAGGATTTTATGAAATCCCATGTCCACTATGCATGCTGAGACGTCTCCGGCTTCCCTGCGGAGACACACATGCGGCGCGTCTTTCCAGACCGCAGCATGTAAATTTATGTACTATTCACAGTACAAGAAAATTGTTTGGAGTACAATTTATAACTAATTCACAGAGGAAACCCAAATACATTAAAATATACCCTTTATTAGCAATTCATTAAAATAATAGTGCACACAAAACCAATACCACCACCAAAAAAGATGCACTTGATAGAAAAAGCCACAGGAGTTGCCTGGCCCTATTCCAAAGCTCAACAGCACCCTTCCTAGCAGCGGAGGTTGGCACCCTAGACTTGCGCAGTGGCACTCCCGCTCACCGTCAACTGTCGCTTCTAACCCTTACAAACCCTATAAGAAGGGGGTAGAAATACTCCTGATGAACCTCAGTTTGAGAGGGGAAACGCGTCAAGTTTACTGTCTATTTATACCTATATGTGGGCATCGAGCTTTGTATGAGCTCTGGAGCATATAGTGTGCAGGGTCTGACCTCAATATGTAGGATGGATTTGAGGAATCAGTATGGAGATGAACTATTTGGGGGGTTCTCCTTTAATTATATTGTTCTCGGAGGTCTGACATGATCACTAATTTGTGTATTAACATGATTCCTACACTTACTATTGATTGTAATTGTATATTAACATGATTCCCGCACCTCTGAATTATTGAGCTCCCTAATCATTGCAAGAGGCCCATGGTCTGTATGACCTTTTCATGCTACGTCTTTGCACTCCAGCGCTTTACATTGAAGCTTACATCCCCTCGAACAGCACATATCAGGGTTTGTTTTGGGATAGCCGTCGAGGAACGGGGGTGCCAATTGTTATTTTGTCTCAGGGTGCCAACCTCCGCTGTGAGGCAGGGTCAGATAAGGGTCAGTGCAATTATAGGCCCTTTATTCTCAATTTAAATCACAATTGTCCCATTCTCTTTTTACCCCCTTCCTATAGGGTTTATAAGAGTTAGAAGTCGACGGTGAGCGGGGGCGCGATTGTACAGGTCTAGGGTGCCAACCTCCGCTGCTAGGAAGGGTGCTGTTGAGTTTTACAATAGGGCCAGGCACCTCCTCTGGCCTTTTCTATCAAGGGTGTCTTTTTTTGTGGTGGTTTTGGTTTTGTGTGCACTATTATTTTAATGAATTGCTAATAAAGGGTATATTTTAATATATATGTCAATTTATGTAGTGGAGACGCTCCGTCTCCAATGCATAAATTACCCATTCACTATCATTATATGCGGTAAAACCGCATTATGTTCTTAGTCACATGCATATTAAGTGCGGGAACGCAGCTTACTACTCATGTGTACTAATTTAAATAAAGGTGTACCTTGTTTCAGCCGGAAGTTCACGTACACTGCAGTTCTCGCAATGAGCTGAGCTGATCACGAGAACTGCCGTGCGCGTGACCGCCGGGGACGGGGTTATCTCTGGTGATCATCTCCGCTATCTGGATGTCAGCCTGGATGGTGGCATAATGCCATCGTTCAGTCAAAGCCATCCAGATGTAGCAGAGCTAGACTCGTCGTGTGACAGTGTGTATATCTTCTCGGCGAACAGGTAAGAATATTGTTGCTTTTTTATTTTAATTCTCTTCCAGGAGACGAGGATTTAATTAAGATTATTAAAGAAGTCTGTGTCATTATTTCAATTAAAATACTTTATTCAGGCTGTGTCTTTATTTACCATGTAACTATACAATTAGTAATTGATAGATGTCTTATAGATGCTTCTCCATTACTAAGCCGTGGGCTTTATGTCACCTGACAATACAAAGGTGCCATCAACCCCACAAATATTTCCTCACTTGCCACCGCTACAGGGCAAGTGGGAAGAGCTAGGTAAAGTGCCGCAATTGGCGCATCTTTGGATGTGCCAATTGTGGGGTGGCTGCGGGCTTCTATTTTTAGGCTGATGAGGGACATAATCCATGGGCCTCGCCAGTCTGAGAATACCAGGCCGCCGCTGTCTGCTTTTCCTTGGCTGGTTTTTGGAGGGTATCTCACTATTTTTGCTAACCATCCAAGGTAAGTAGACTGATGCGGCCTGGTATTATCAGGCTGGTAAGGTTCATGGATATTGGATCATTACCAACCTGAAATAGCAGTCCCAGTAGTCTGCTTTATTCTGGCTGGTTAACAAATATTAAGGGAACCCCACGCCATTTTTTTAAAAAATTATTATCTATTAAAAAGGAGGGGACCTCTCTGTGCTTTGCTCCACTTCCTTTGTCATGTACTTCTGGCTGTGTCACAAGATTCATCGTTATTTAAATTAGTACACATGTGTACTAAGCTGCGTTCCCACACTTAATACACATGTGACTAGGAAGATAATGCGATTTTACCGCATCTAATGAAAGTGTATGGGTAATTTACGCAGAGGAGACTGAGCGTCTCCACTGCATAAATTGACATGCTGTGGTCTGAAAAGACACGCCGCATGTCTGTCTCTGCGGGTGAGCCGCAGGCATCGGTGCAAGCAAAGTGGGCATGGGATTTCTTGAAATCCCATCCACTAGGCTGTAACAGCTGGACGCTACAGGTTGGACGCTGCGGATGTACGCAGCATCCAACCTGCAGCGTTTACTGATCTTGTGCACATACCCCAATATATCTGCAAACAGGAAATCACTTTTTTCCTTCCCAGAAGCCAACTTTCAATTACCTTTATTTCAAGTGACAAAAAAACACATGCAATGAAAATAAGGCATCAAAAACGCATCAAAAACGCATGTAAAAAACGCATCAAAAACCCAGGTGACCCACCAGTGACCTCAGATGCAGATTTGGTGCATATTTCACGTGCATCAAATCCTGAGCAAATACTGAGCCATTCCTGATCGTGTGCACATACCCTAAGGGTATGTTTCCACGGTCAGTAAACGCTGCGGGTTGAACGCTGAGTATATCCGCAGAGTCCAACCCCCAACCTGCAGCGTCCAGATGTTACAGCATAGTAGGTGGCGTCCCTGCGTATATTCACATGAGGCGCATCTTTCCGTGTCTATCTTGCGGAGACGCTACATGTCTGCAAGATAACTATATAATAAAACTTGGCACTCAACTTATGAAATAAGGAAGAATTTTATTGCAGTCATGTAATATATATCACGTGGTTGGGTTCCTACTTGAGCACCTCACACAGCTGTGCCACGCTATATCTTAGTATCTGCAAGATAAATGTCCCGTACAATGTATTGGATGCGGTGATTCCGCACGGTTCAATGAACACATGTTGATAGTGCAGTGCAGAAACGTGCCCCGACGCGCGTTTCCCAATCACTTCCTCGGGGCGCGTTTCTGCACTGCACTATCAACATGGGTGAGTTATCATAGTTTGCATTGCGGCATTATTTCAACACTTTTTGCTCTCTCATTGCCTCATTGGGGCTCCGGACCTTGATTTGGATGCACATGCATTTATTATCATTCAGTATTTTATGGGAGTTCATCTTATGACACTAGGTGATAATGGCTTATACTTATGATTAAGTGATATGAATTCATTATGTGATTGATAATAATATGTAGGCTATTCTCCCCATCTCGTCCAGTTGTATTTTGCTGTGCAGACATATTGTACATCCAGCAGTTGTTCTGATGCCAACGTTACCGCTTTGAGTTCTTTGATATTATTCTTGATATGATTCTTGTATTGGAATATTTATTCTATTTAATGTTTATAATAAAATACTACTTTGATACTATTTTGATGGTGTTTTGCTCCAATTTTTGGTGTTTTCGATCGCCTGTGTGTAGCACAAATGCTCACTTGCTATGAGCTCAAACCACCGAGGGGCGCTCATAGCAATCCAGGATGACAACCATAGAGGTCTGCTGCAAACCTCTGGTTGTCATGCCGACCCATTGGTGACCCGCGATCATGTGATGGGGTGACTGATGGGCGGGATTAGTGACTCACTTCCTGTAAGCGCGAGTTAAATGCCACTGTCAGAGATTGACAGCGGCATTTAACTAGTTAACAGCCGAGGGTGGATTGTGATTCCACCTGCGGCTGTTGCGGGCACATGTCAGCTGTATAGATCATCTGTCATGTGCCCGGAAAGGTGCTTGCTCAGCGCCGGAGCCCGCACCAAACAGGGAGAGTTCGACATGTGCCTTAATGGTATGCACATGTGGGAAAGGGGTTAAGTTAGTTCGATATAAGCCATTACACATTTCTGTGCCACAATGACATTGTTTTTATTATTGGTATTAGTCTGAAGTACATTTGACATTTGCTAATTAGTGGTTAGCCCTTTTACTAGATCTCCGTACAAGAATACAGAAAAGTTTCTTTGCTTGGAGTAACATCGGTTTATGGACGATTGTAACCAATGTTTAGTTCTCGATGCCAAAGATTCGGGTCTGTCATTGAAATATAGGACTCCGTTGAGTGCCATTGCTATATAGACATCACTCCACATAGAGCGAGCAACATTGATCTGATATAATGAAGTATTGGTAGCGTATAATATCTATGCCAAGGTGTTTGTATAAAAACTGGCAGGATTATCTTTTTTTTTTTTTATCCAGACATCCCAGCTGTTGAGCTTTATCCTTTGCAATGATTGCACCAGCAGCTTGAATACTCCCCCCTTTTATTTTCTGTGAAGCCTAGATCTAAATTACAGGCTTGCAACGACCTACTTTTATTTTTACTGTGCTACTTAAGTGCAAGAAAAAAAAAAAAAAGCTAACAAAATGAAATGACCTCTTTTACAACTATTGCCTTGGTATTAATTATCTCGTTAGAATAATTACACGCAACACAAGAGAAATTACAAGCTTGGAATAGACCCTTTATCTAACGTACACTGTAATAACTACAGAACAAAATGTGATCATCTAAAAATGCCCGGTTTTAAAGGTCACAACTTACTGGTGAGAGTTATTAATAGAGATGATACTACGTCACACGTCTCAGGAGAATATGCCAAAATGCAGCATTTCTTACCCTGAATTCTGGCATGGATACTTTTATAAATTGTGTTTAAAATGTTCCAAGGTTAAAAGAAGATAATTTGTATTATTGTTACAAAACATTAAGTGCATTAGAAACTGCATACATTATTAAATAGATCTCTTAGACCTGATGAGGCTGGTTTACTTACTTTGAAAAATCCATGTGAGATTGGCTGTATTAACATTTCTGAAAGCTTAAAGGGGTCATGCGGTCATAATATATTGATGTCTTATCCAAAGGACTATCAGATAGGTGGTGGGCGGACACCGACTAATCAGTTGTTACAAGCTCCAGCTGTGTACAGATGTAAACACATGGATTGGAACAGCACTGCACAGCTCCATTCAATGTGTAGTGTTCGCAGCTCATTAGTACATTATGATCGGACAACCCCTTTAAGCTTGCAGAAATGATTATATGGCCATTCTGTCATGGGATTTAGGGCAAATACAGCGGCCCCATCAGGTCTACGAGATTGAAATAAGAATGTGATAACAGAACTGCTTTGATATATTTAGAATTTAGAATCTATCTAGGGAGTCTGTAATCTTGTGGACAGGGATATAAAGTAAATTGTTTATTATTGGAAACTCCACTTCTAGTGCAATAGCTCAGGGTGTTCCATACCAAATAAAAATGGGGTCCTTGCGGTTTTCATTTTAGACAATTTCAGCAGCAGATGAAGGAAGGGAGACACAGTCATTA
>VIAB01005717.1:66520-119191 GCA_009801035.1 Oophaga pumilio
ATGTTTCCAGGTGTTTCCATTATTTTGTCCAACTCCTGTATATATATATACACATGGTATATGCCCCTTTTTCATATGTATTACACCCTGGAATTAAGGATGCTTGAAAAATTATTATTAATAATAATAACAATAATAATAATAGTAGTAGTAATAGGAAATAGGTGGAGGGAGAAATAGAAACATCCTGCAGAGCTTGCTAATAAGTGTTTTACCTCACACCTGATCTTAAGTCAGCTCAACTCTGCTGTATAATTTCTCCATTCTGCTGCTTGCCTCTGTTTGCTTATAAATGAAGAGCAAGAATCGCTCTCTGTGTGCTTTGCTGTGTGTGGCAGAGATTATTGTAGCTAATCTCCACTTCCAGTTTCCATTAGAGGGGAAAACTAGTGAAAAGTGGGTAGAGATGGGGCATTGTGAAGCTCACCCCATAAATTCTTCAAAATGTCTTAAACTTGGTGGAGGCAAACACTAGTTGTAAGATGCTCCAAATTCATTAAGTGGTGTGTGCCTCTAGTGTTTGAAAGTGGCCTTACCGTCACAGAAATTACACAATTGTTTTAATGCCTTTTGTTCCCTTTTTGTTGTAAATCTAATATGCAAATTACCTCTAAAGAGAGGAAGAGAACTTGAAGTCTATAGCGCCACCTGTTGGAAGCAGCGATCCTGCAAGTCGACGTACGATGGCTCCTTCCAACAGGTGGCGCTATAGAGTTCAAGTTCTCTTCTTCTCTGAAGAGGCAATTTTACATATTAAGTTTCCCAGAGGAGCATTGCACGGCGAATAAGCCTCCTTATCTTGATATGCCAGAGTCGGGATGTCACTCTCCGCAAGAAGAAACGTTACCCCTTAGATCTATTGTAAATCTAGAAACATTTTACTTTGTTACTAAGGCCATGTTTTAAGTAGTGTAAATTTTTTTTGTGCCAAAAATGTCTGCTGTGTTTAGTAATTAAAGAAATGTGGATGTAGTTTTATAAAATCTCATGAAAACTCTGCGTTTACAGGGAATCTGTTACCAAGTTTTTGCCACCAAATATCAAAACCGCACAATCCAGCGTAGGAGAACCTGATTCTAACTTTGTTTTAGCAGCAAGAAATTATCACTAGAGGACTAGTAAACCTGCTGCGATGTAGTCTAGGTACCTGTTATGAATGTGCTAGAGATGGTTTCTGAGCAGAGGCTCCCTCTGGTGGTTACAGACAGTACTGAACCTTTCAGCGAGGAATGGCAATCTGGGATCGCTGACTGGTCTGATATAAGGGAGGTTCCCTCCCATGATGGTTGCCGGTGATCAATTGTTCTTGTCTCAGTTGTGGTTCCTGGTTCATTTGGAAGTTTGCTGCATCTTGCCTGCATCTTCTGCTTTCAGATAAGATATTTTCTGCTTTTATTTTTGTACTTGCTTTTTGCATAGTTCTCTGCACTTTTGTGGAGGTCAGCCAGGTCCCCTTCTGGGGCCTATGCTCCTCTCAGTTTATCTGTAGCCACTGTTATTTGTTCATTTTCTTTTTCCTGTTTTTTCAGTGGCTGCGGCTTAGTTTTGTTACACCAGAGTTCTGATTTAGGTGGTAGAGACTGTGTGATCTCAGGTGTTTTTGCAATCAGAAGAGTTGGTATTTTTTAGGGTTTTTTTTGGATTGCAGTAGGTATCCTTTCCTGTACTTTTCTGTCTAGACAGATTGGGCCCCAGCGTTTGCTCATTCTATTTTCTGTCTGTGTCCGTGCTTCTTCTTGTCTAACCGCCATTACATGTTTGGGGGCTTCCTATTTTCTTTGGGGATCTGCTCCGGGGCAGATAGCTTTCCTCTTTCTGCCTTTAGGTGTAGTTATTTCTCAGGCTGTGACGAGGCGTCTAGGATCAACGTAGGAACGCTCCACGGCTACCTCTAGTTGTGTGGTTAGTTCAGATTACTGCAATCCAATATGTTCCAGCCTCTCTGGTGTATTGCTGTTTTTGTTTTTTCTCCTCAGCTACCTAAACATAACAGGTACCCCTCTGTCACTGATTGGCTGCTTTCTACCTATGCACAGTGTATAAAGATGTCTGTCAATCAGTGGTGTGGGCGGGGTTATACACAGCTCGGCATTTAGAGATCTGCTAGATCTGCAACATAAATACAGTGATTTTATCAAAACCGCAGCAAGCAGCCCAGTAAGTGACACATTGCTGGAATCCGGGTCTCTCCCCTTACATTAAACTGCTCTCAGATAGGGTAGCAAAAACCTAGTGACAGATTCCCTTTAAAAAAAAGCTGATAAACTGTACTTTTTTTTTTTTTACCTTTCAGATTTTATAAGGAGCCTGAAAAATGCATATTGAAAACACAATTACATTTTTACAGGCAGAATCCCAGCGTTTTTGCAGGGACATCACATTTAATAAAAACCCCTGCAAATTTGTAACAAAAAATGCTAAAAAGGAGGGAAAACGCATAAAAAATGCAGCAAATGTGCAGTAGTAACAGCTAGGCCTCATTCACACGGTCAGTATTTTACCTCAGTATCTGTAAGCCAAACTCAGGAGTGGAACAATCAGAGGAAAAGTATAATAGAAATATGTCATCACTTCTGTATTTATCACCCACTCCTGATTTTGGCTTATAAATACGGAGGTAAAAAACTCACTAAATACTGATAGTGTGATTGTGGCCTAATGCACATTTCGACGTAGATACCTGAGGAAAAACCGCAGTGCATACCAACATGGCATAACAAAATTGTTGAAATCCACCCTGTCCAGATGTGGAAACATTTAGCATTATCTCACCAACCTGCCTCTGGTAGTAGCACGACTCGCACCGCCAAGCTGCTGCTGTATACGTTACATCATAACCGTCTTTTATCCATTTTGTATATCTGCTGTAGAGAACAGATAACTAGAAACATCTCTCTGGTCTATAATTTGTGTGATAACTGCTAAGTTTTCCCTTTGTATCTCATTAGCTAATGTGATAGGGAATGCGGCAGGATTCATTCCAGCTGTGTACAGACTCTTAAGCAATGAAATTAACATGATTAAATAGTTATAAATGAAAAGATTCAGTAAGTCTGCAGTCACTGTCTGATTTGCAGACTTATGAATACCCCCAGCGCACGCACTGTATGCTGCAGGGATTCGCCGGTTTCCAACCTGGAACCAGAGGTTATGTTTGAGTTATACACACTCCCCACCAGTGGGCACAGCCTCGCTCCATACACTTGGATCACTCATACATACCCTCCTGTCCCTTTTGGAAACCGGCGAATCCCTGCAACGCACAGTGCATGCTCTGGGGGGATTTATAAGCCTGCAGTCACACAGAGTATTGATTTGGACAGGACAACCCCTTTAACGAAAAACAGTCCCCACCTGTTTCCAACTTCTCAACTACCCCAGTGAAACCTTCCAGGCAAATAAGAGATCAAGACCAATTCGGACTACCCATACAAAACCCTATGTAGATGTTGCCCCTGGTGTGATTTGAACTCAGGTTTCATGCATCTGAGTTTGAACCCTTGAGCCTGTGCTTTGTGGTCGGCTTCTTATCCGCTGAGCAACAGCAGTTACATCTTTTCTCTGGGTGTTCATTGTCCGTTTTCCTTGCTTTAGTCTTTTTAGGTTAACAGGTGTTTTCATTTATTCATTTGTCTGCCCAATCACCTTTCTAGTGCAGCTGTATATACTTTCCCTCTGCGGTTATTTCCTGCTGATGATATTCTCATTTAAATGTCCAGCCATACTGCCATTGTTTATGCCAGTCAGTGAAAGACCAACTAGGGTTTATCTCTCTGCTGGTTATGCTTTTCACCCTGCACCTATCTTCTATTTATTATTTAGGAAGTAAATTTTGTGTATTTTGTGGTTTCTTTTAACTCACTCTGGGATCTCTTTATATCTCAGCACTCCTTCCCTTCTGCAGGTAATTTTCTCTCTGCCGTCCGGTTCCGTAGGAGGAACATGAAGCGCTCAACGACCTTTCAGGCAGCCTAGGTGCCAGCTGCCATCTTTTAGTCTGTTGTTAGGGCTATTCGAGCCCACAGAGAAATCACTAGGAACTACGGAGTCAGAATCTCTAGTCTATACAGGAAACGGCTACGTCAATTGCAGATAGTAGTGAGGAGTTAGGCAGGGCTCCTCCTTCCTCTTGCCATTCCGTGTACATAGAATCTTATCAGCATCAGCTATCACCTACTATCTCCGTAATGTAAAAATCTGTCTTCTCTGGTTTTACCCGTGAATTGAAGATTTCAAGTATGAAAGATCAGCCTGGGTGGAGAAAGAAGCAGATCTCGCTGTTGAGATATATTGCAAAGTTGCTTCTTTTCACATTTGCTATTGGTTTATTAGATAAAATTCTAATTACAGTTATGCTTTAAGCCATAAGATAAAGTGCGCGAGGGAAGATAAATCGAAAAACCAGATTTACTTATTTTTTTGCCAACACATCTACACCAAAAAATGTGATGCATAGCGACCTAAAAATCGTGTATGCTGAAAAATGGTATGAATAAAAATTACAGCCCTGCGTACAGAAAACAGTCTCGCACAGCATCATCGGCGTAAAAATAAAAAAGTTATGACTGGCAGCAGAAATCAAATTTTTATTTACAAAGTTTTGAATTTTTTAAGCAACAAAAATTAATTTAAAAACACTATGTTTTGGATTCGCCAAAATGTACTGAATTTTAGAATCATGTTACCAGGTCACCTTTACTGCAAAAAGAAAGCTGAAATAATGAAAGCCAATAAACAATATCGAAGTTGCGCGTTTTTCGCGATTTCATCTTACTCATTGAAATTTTTTCCTATTTTTAGCACTACATATGGTGAAATAAATTGTTACTCAAAATTACATCTTGTCCCACAAAAAAAAGTCCTTAAATGGCTATGAAAATAAAGAAAAAAGTTACAGCTCTTTGAAGTAGAGGTTAAAAAAAACAGAAGAGCCAAAATGAAAATTTGCCGCATCATTGAAGGATTATATATGGGCGCACATTGTCCTTTCGAATAAACTAGAGTGTTCAATCCATCTCCTCGGGAATATTTCCTATTCTACCTGACTTAATCTGTACAGTAAAGCCAGGGATGGTAAAAAATAGCAGTGCTTATCTTTTTCGTGTTTGTTACATATGAAATTAATGCCTACAGGAATAGTCTGAGGATGATGTTTATCCGCTGATTAATTATACTCCGTTCTGACTAAAGAGCAGATATTTATGTATCCTTATATTAACTGCGGCTTGCTGGCAGCGTTATTCGGCCACTTTACAGCTGAGGTATCATTAGCATGATGTCTCATTGTCATGCTTGTACTAGTCATTTGTCAGTGTTGGCGCTTTACATGGAAATCTTCCAGTTGTATTGGAACACTTAAGTAATATACAGAGGTAAATTAATGGACTGCCGGGAAAGCTAAGACACCTAATCAGTACATCTAACACAATGAGGGATAGTTGGTTATATTTATAATAAGGAAAATGTTCTGTATTATAAAGGTACGAAGCTCATAGACGTGGTCTTTTTCTTATGCATTATATTATTTGTTCCTTTTACTATTGAATGTTCACTTTTTATATTATATAATCTTTAGGTTCAGCATCCTATGCTAATTAATTTTGGGGTCGAAACAGTTTTTCTTTTTTTTGTTAACACTCCACTAAGCTTAGGTATTTAGCTTAAGGGATTATCTGAGACTTTTATTATTTTTATGTATGGGGCTGAGAACTAATAGCCAGGTAGTTGCTAGTTGCTTGGTTCCTACCTGTTCTGCCCAGCGCCAATCTCTTCTGGCTCAGAGCGATTCCCCTTCCGTTGGCATCACGTTGGCAGAGCAGCATCTTCTCTTCTGCTGTCCTCTATTGTCATGCTGATTGACAGCTGGCTTCCTGCTACCTACCAGCATGGAACCGGCTGTCAATCAGCATGATGTTCAGTGACGCCCCTCCGACAGAGCAGACTGAAAGAGCTGCTCTTTTCATGATAGGTGAAATGAAGCAGGGGAAGCGCCGACTGAACAGGCAGAGATGGTTCCCATACAGAACAGGCAGGTAGTTAGCAATTACCTGCCTGTTCGTAGCACCATACACAAAAATAAAAAGTCATGGATAACTCATTTAAGAGGTTATCCAACATTGAAAAACATGTTTAAAAACAGCCCCAAATGTTATAAAGTCTTTCTCTAAACAATCCTGCTTGCAATGATCCACTAGTACATCCAGCATTGTAGCTGCAGAGGTCAGCAGTGATGCCAGTAGTATGTCTCATGATCAGTGTGGCCATGTGCTCTACTGTTATGGTAATACTGGGTTGTCTTATAGTCATCGATCGATATCCCCAAAAGGGCTCACAATCTTAATTCTCTAATAGTATGACTTTTGAATGTGTGATGCATGTACAAACATGGGAAGAACACACAAACCCCGGCACTCACCATGATTGAGAGAGTCGGCCCCAAGCTGGAGGTGCATGATCTGGTGGCCCTCCTGGTATTGTGGCTTCAGCAGTCATGTTCTGTACTACTGCCACTGTGGCTCCCATTGGTAAGCAGAGATGCTAGTCTTATGTCTAGTGATCACTGTGGCCATGTGAATTCCCGGGTTGTCATATTGTCATGTAGTCATCGCTCTCTACCCCCACAAAGTTTAACAATCTAAATTCCCTACTAGTATGTCTTTTAAATGTGAGACTCAAACATGGGAAGAATATACAAGCTCCCTGTAGTGGTTTTAAATTGCCATCTTCTTTCTTAACATGACAGAGAGAGTCAGACCGATAAAACAGCAACACAGTAAAAGTCAGTGTTGCAAGAAAAAAAAAAATTTGAGAAAATCCCACCAATTTGTGAAAGGCATGTAAGGGCATCAGAGCGGAAATTAATCAGTGTTACAAGAGGAGGACAGCACAAGTTCTTGCTGTGAACCATGTCGGGTGGGAGATTCTAATGGAGAATAAAAAATTAAAAACCTTTGAAAGCATTAGAGATAATTATGGGAATTTTAAATTGGATCTGCTTATTATTTCTGCAAGGGGATAGAATAGAGCGGCTTTAATGTTTAATGTCCCTTCTGTAATGTAAGACTGAATTGATCTCTTTGGTCCCTTTTTATTTCATTACTGTCCAATCGGAAATAAATTAGATTCTATTTTAAAGTCATCTTTTTGAACAAAACAAAGCTGAGTAAGAGACGCATGGGGATAGCGTTCAGAGGTTTTGAACTTTCCGTTCTTAATACAGATGTACAGTGGGTACGAAAAAGTATTCAGACCCCTTTAAATTTGTCCCCCTTTGTTTCATTGCAGCCATTTGGTAAATTAATGCACACTCTGCACCCCATCTTGGCTGAAAAAGAACAGAAATGTAGAAATTTTTGCAAATTTATTAAAAAAGAAAAACTGAAATATCACATGGTCATAAGTATTCAGACCCTTTGCTCAGACACTCATATTTAAGTCACATGCTGTCCATTTCCTTGTGATTCTCCTTGAGATGGTTCTACTCCTTGATTGGAGTCCAGCTGTGTTTAATTAAACTGATATGACTTGATTTGTAAAGGCACACACCTGCCTATACAAGACCTCACAGCTCACAGTGCATTTCTGAAGAAATGAGAATCATGAGGTCAAAGAAACTGCCAAAGAGCTCAGAGACAGAAATGTGGCAAGGCACAGATCTGGCCAAGGTTACAAAAGAATTTTTGCAGTACTCAAGGTTCCTAAGAGCACAGTGGCCTCCATAATTCTTAATGGAAGAAGTTTGGGACCACCTGAAGTCTTCCTAGACCTAGCCGTCCAGCCAAACTGAGCAATCGTGGGAGAAGAGCCTTGGTGAGAGAGGTAAAGAAGAACCCCAAGATCACTGTGGCTGAGCTCCACAGATGCAGTAAGGAGATGGGAGAAAGTTCCACAAAGTCAACTATCACTGCAGACCTCCACCAGTCAGGCCTTTATGGCAGAGTGGCCAGACGGAAGCCTCTCCTCAGTGCCAGACATATGAAAGCCTGCATAGAGTTTGCTAAAAACACATGAAGGACTCCCAGACCATGAGAAATAAGATTCTCTGGTCTGAAGAGACGAAGATAGAACTTTTTGGTGATAATAGTAAGTGGTATGTGTGGATAAAACCAGGCACTGCTCATCACCTGCACAATACAATCACAACAGTGAAACATGGTGGTGGCAGCATCATGCTATGGGGGTGTTTTTCAGCTGCAGGGACAGGATGACTTGTTGCAATTGAAGGAAACATGAATGCGGCCAAGTACAGAGATATCCTGGATGAAAACCTCTTAGAGTGCTCTGGACCTTAGACTTGGCCGAAGGTTCACCTTAACTGATAGCAAAGCCACAAAAGAGGACTAAAAATCCGCAAAAAATTCAAAAATACAGCAGAAAGAAGGGCAGCACCGCTTACCTGCTCAGGTCTTTGAACAAACGCACTACAGGAATTAGCCAGCCCATATAGCAAAGATGTTGCAAAACACAGGTGCAAAATACTAAATATACAGCTACTCACCACCTACCCATTCATGGAGGGGGTGACTGCTTAGTATACATTTGCACAATAGAGGCCTGTATAGGGCACTGTTCACAGCCAGAGGCTTCTTCCCTTTTGATAAAGCCATCAAACTACCTTGTTATAGTAATTTAATCGTAGTGTGCGTCACTTGTGGGTGATTTTTGCATTTTTTGATCTTTCGGTGCATTGAAACGGCAGAAATTCTTTTTAATGAAAACAAATCTATTCATTAAATTTCAGCCAAGCATTTTTTTTTCTTGTGCTTTCTAAAAGATGAATACATAAACATATTTGAATAAAATATCAGTTGAATAGGAGATGCAAAGTAATTTGTATATATTCGCTAAATTATGTGGAAAGCTAAATAAATCCCAACTTACGAAAGTTGAATTTGTAAAATAAGTCTTTCAATGTGTTTGTACGGAGAGCATAAATTCTACCCCATTTCCCTACTAAAAAACAAGGGTACCTTATTCTTTCCTATGACAAATACATACAGCTTAAACTGGTTATAGACATTTAAAGGGCTTGTCCACCACTCAGACAACCCTTCTCAATCCCTATGTTTCCCCCTTGTAAAATAATAACGCCTATACACACCACCTGTTCCAGTGGTGACAGCACTGGCTCTCCCAAGGATCGCATGACCTTGTTATCCTTACATGATCCCTGGGGGGAATCAGCTCTGGCTTCACTCTCCCCGCGTTTTGGCGAATCACATACATCCGGTGGAAGTGAGAAAGCAGCAGCGGACAGCATGAATCTTAAGACCGGTTTCCTTTAAAAATGTGAAAAACAAAAAAAGAATTCTGCTTTAATACCAAAACTTTTTAAAGTGGATAAGGGTGGTTCTAATTTAAAAATAGTCTTAACTGAAAAGCTATTTATAAGAACTACTCACTTTATATGTAAAAGTGTCCTAGCTATGATAGATGCAGTGCTGAGCAAAAGGGTAACAATGTTATGAACTTTTGACTTTCAGGCTTCATGTCTCACCATCTACTACTGCTTTGAACGTAACACTATCATCATTGTATAGACAATCATCTTGGCGATCTCATACATTAATTTGACTTGCAAATATTTAGCATATGATTAGTTATGCAGATTCTTGTCATGTCACTGTCACTGCTATTTTGCTCCTGATAGTGGAAAAATCTTTTTCTTCCTGTATACTACAAAATACAACCTGTTCTCACCTTCCCTAATAGTTCAGTATGTTACTAGGATGATTAGCAAGCGAAAGGTCATTGGTTTGAATCGAGGAGTAGCCATGAAGATTTCCCAATGAAAGAGAAACCCCATCATCCAGCTCATTGATCGCGGTCTCTTGGCCAAGAAAATTGCCAAACTGCATCATGTGAGGATCATGACAGTTAAAAGAATCCAAAATTAAGTACATCCATCCATTCAAATGCAAAGAGGTGGATGTCCAGGCTAAATATTGGAGTCAACAAGTCGGCTCATCAAAAGGTTTATCAGTTCTGGCACGACAAACGCAGCAGTGTAGGTGGTTCGTATGCTTTGTAATAGTAGGATCACAGACATCCATGAACGCATGATAAGATGCACATTACACAAGTCTGGAATGGTGGCTCCAAAACGTGAAGAAGTCTCAACTTCAATATCGTCATAATAAGAAGTTAGGAAAAAGATGCGAGTTTGGAAAGAAATTCAAAAAGTGAACAGTAGAAGACTGGAAACAGGTGATTTGGAGCGATGAGAAGAAAGTCAATAGACTAGGCTCTGATGGGTGCAAATGGGTCTTGAAGAAACAAGGGAACAAGGAGCTAACGTATTGAGAAATTGAAGGAACTGTGAAGTTCAGTGCAGGACGCCTAATAATATGGAGTTGTTTCACAGCCAAAGGCGTTGTATACTTGACCAGGTTCGATGGTGGTCTCAATGCTGAGCTATATGTGAGTATCCTACGAGACGAGCTGCTTGTACACTCACATACAATGGGTATGAAAAGGACGACAGTGTTTCAACAGGACAACACCCTAAGCATACTTCGAAATTGGTGAAGAAATGGTTCAATGACAATGAAGTAGAGGTGCTGGATTGGCCCTCATAGTCCCTAAACCTCAACCCAATCAATCACTTGTGGGTAAAGTTGAAGAAAAAGCTGTATTCATACCCAAGTGAATCGACTGGTATGCGCCAACTTTGGGAACATGTACAAGAGAACTGGGATCAAATTTCGGTTGAGACATGTCTGAATTTGATCAAGAGCATGACCAGAAGGATTCAGGCAGTGTTGAAAGCAAAAGGTGGATTTACAAAATATTAACAAAAAATAAAAATTTAGATTTTTAATAGCAAAACAGTAACAAAGCAGTGCAATGACAACAATCTGCATAACTAATCATATGCTAAATAGTTGCGAGTCATAAATGTGTCACTGCTGTGTACTGTCTAATGGCTGTGTTTGACTGTACAAGGACATGATCTGATCATACCACAGCTCCTGGAAAGGGGGGGGAAGCAAAAGGGTATACAGAATTACAGCAGGGGATCACAACTGATTCTTTTTGTGAAGTAAACCATTTCCTTGCCTGTTTTTAAACAATGTTTTACATCACAGAAAGAATAATTTATGATCCCGTGCGGTAATGTCTGTATACTCTCTTTAGCTTCCTCCCCTGCCCAGGAGCTGTGGAATGATCAGATCAAGTTTCTGCACGGTAATACATAGACATTACACAGTACACAGCAGGGGAACATTTGTAAGGTTATCTCAGCATACGGACATTATATTTAATCACATTCGATTGTGGAACTTATTATTATTTCAAGATCTACTGACTAAAATGCACTTTTGTTTGTGGAAAAACCCCTTTAAGCAGTAACCAGATATGTATATGTTTGTTTTTGTTCATTACTAAACCATCACTAGTCTTTATGATGCAAACTGTAACAGGAACTTTGTAATACATAGGACAACATGTAATAAGAAATACATTTTATATTATTAAATCTCCAATTTTTTTTCAAAGCCTATTCTGTCAAAGTGTATTCTTATAAAAAAAAAATCAGTCTGGAATTGCGCCATTTGTGATTACTTCCTCTCATTGAATCAAAAAAAATTTAAAGTATTCACATAATTAATTTTTAGTTCGCAGTATGGCTTCCTGCCTGTGATGGCTGGGGATTGGATGAAGGCATGCTAGCTGTCTAAAACTCCGTTTTTCTGGGTGGTTTGCAAAGCTAAAATGCATGAAACACAAAACTATTATGGGTGTTATGGGGAAATAAATGCTTTGCTTCCATGGTTCATGATGATAGATAAGTTAATCCAAGGAGCACCAGTCCATTCACTATAGGGCATACGCCTCCAAGATTCAACCCAGCAACCTGCTGTTAAATATATCCTGAAGGGAAGAAGCCCCCAATGACCCGATCACTATAGTGGAAAAAAAGCCTTTATGTGTGTGGTGTCTTGTGCTGTATGTATATGTGTATTGTATGTACAGTGTGTATGCGGTTGTACAAAGGTGCTGAGTGGAGACCTCAAGCAGTATCTACACAAATCATAAGACATTTGTGTAATCATTGTGCTACAAGACAGACGTCCAGCTACAGGTGTTACATTGGCCTCACACCACCATCTTGAAGGCTATCAGGTTAATTCACTTTAGCAATGAATCCCGCTCTTGTCTTGGACACTGATATTTGAAGATTGGTCTGACCACGTGAGTAACGCCTTCGTGAGGGAAAGTCGCATCAGTCCTACTTCCAGGATTATGGGTTGGGGTGTTATTATGCACGCTAGTCAGACCCCTCCAATCTTTATTCCAGGTACACAAACAACTCGGTATTACATTGATTTGGTCAGGCACCGTGTTGTATCGACCATTTCTCCAAAGTGTCCCCAAGAACTGTTTTTCAACATGACAACACCATGCCGCATGTTACTCATGCTACTGAAAGCTGCCTGTGTGCCCTAAACATACTAGCATGGTCTGCAGCATCTCCAGACTTGTCCTAAATTGAGCACATCTGGGACGTCACTGGTCCGCAATTGCAAAGGGAGCTGCCAGCATTGGATCTTGAAGATTTGCTTACCTAAGTGCATTTAACATGGCAGAAAATTCCTTAGACAACCACTGATAGCCTTATTGATGCCAGCCAAGGCGTGTATGTGTGGAGATTTCTTTGCATGGCACTAATACTGGATGAGATGTTTTGTGAAGTTTGTTTTACATTTTTTCATAATTTACATTTCATTAACTTGTCCATTAATCCTATGATTTAATGTTTGCATGACCTTGACTTCTCGGTGTTGCAATTTTAATGTTAAGGAGCGTATAACTGAATTTGTGTGCATACTTATTTGGTTGTATGATTGTATTATTTTTAAGTAACCCCATTATCCCTATTATTTGCATCATTGGTAAATGTAAGCTATTTCAATAAACATAGAATAAACTTTTTCAGCCAAGCATTTTGCACATTTGGGTGTTGGCTGGTTGTATATCTTCAATAAAGAGCCTATGAGGGCAGGAAGGGTGCACATTCAGGTCAATTGCTATTTTTGCAAGGTATCACATTAAAATTCAGATGTGGCAGATTTTCCATAAACAGAATATTTTGAGAATGATGCCACACCGAGAAAGGATAATTTGGGATTCCCTTAAAGCAAAATAGTTCTGTCTTATAGTCCTAATATAAACCAAGCTGATGTACTCTTACATAAAATTCTGTGTACCTGACCAAAGTTTTTTTTTTTTTTTTTAAATGAGTAATTTATAATTCATAATTATATGTTATGTAACATAATGACTCAAAAAAAAGAAATGCACCTAGACTGGAATATTTAATAAAAATTTAAAAGTGTAAATTAATAAATAGTTGATTCAGGCGACAATTTTGCTTTACAGTAGATTACATACATTAGTTGTTAGTTATCACATATATTATTATTATATTTGTCTGATGTATATAGCACTTTGAACTTTTTTTTAAGGTAATCTAGCAGGATTTCACTCCCAAGGTATTTATATGCCAATGTAGCTCTTTCAAAGACAAGTCCAGCAATACCCTTATATGGCCGGTTCGTTCCTGCAAAATCAGTGTTTGAATTTGTATGCAAATGAGGCTGAAGATCTGAAGCCTCTGTCACTCCAGCTCTATTCCCCGCCCAGTGCTACCTCCTCCTGCTAGTCTGACAGCTCCTTTACCTGCAGTTGGACAAAATAGAATGAATCTTTCAAGCAGGAGGAGGAGGCGTTGCTGGGTGGGGGGAATAGAGCTGGAGCGACAGAGGCTTCAGATCTACAATCTCATTTACATATCAATTCAAGTGCTGACTTCTCAGTAACAGAGAAACAGACTGACCATTTAAAAAAAATACTGGACTTGTCTTTGAAAGAGCTACACGCACATATACATAGTTTGGGGTATGAAATCCTGCTGAAATATTCCCTTTAATATATCCGCTAGTTGGGAGCATATATTACATATCCATAATTCACTCTCTTTATTGGGTGTGCAAGAATTTTGCAGTCTGTAAACTTTGGTGAAGAGAGGCCATTGATGATCTTTACACCTTCTGGTCTATAGGGTTGGATACTAGGTTAACAGAGGAAAGGACTTACAAAGGACCACATCCTAGTGTGCACTTTTTTTCTGTGGCACACTGCAAATTATTTTGGCACTTGAATGAAGGAGATGCTCTCATGGTTTCCAATAAAAAAAGAAAAAGCCATTTTTTTAAGACTTAAAAGCTAGGCCACCAACGTAAAAGCATATAAGGTTTTGGCAGATAAATATTTGGTATGTTGAATATATCAATTCACCATGGTGTTACCTGTTGCATGAGTCAGTGCAATCACACCTTTTGGGGCATCCCTCACTGAGGTATATAGAGCACAGCACTTTGCACTGTGTGAATCGTAATGTATACCTTTGATGGCTGGTGTCATGTTGTAGACTGAGTAATACTGGCTGTTTGAGCACATCTCATCTGTTAATCAAATGATATCAACAGATGACAAATCAGCAATTTATTGGGTCAGACACTGCATTAAAAGCCTATTCTGTTGCCGGTCTGTGATGGTGAAGGAGCACCAGCTGTAGCCTACAGGTTACGCAAATATGTAAAATGTCCCTTGTGTTTGAAGAAGCATTGTGAATCCATTGTGTCATAGCGAATAGAGATTAATATGAAGCAGTGGCAGCTGCGTGGAATATATTTATGGATCCTGTTCATAAGAGGAATATATGTTCCAGATGAGTCAAACTGCTGTGCATGGACCAGAATTTAAGTATGTCAGAATCTAAATAGCTATAGAGCTGTGCTGATCCTAATCTGATTTTTAAGTTTATAAACCTAGATATTTTTATTCAAAATATCTATGTGGACGAAATATTGGAACATCTAAACATTAAACTAACTGGAGTTTTGATGACATTTCACTTTAAATTCATCGGCATTAATATGAAGTTTTTATGTGTAGGTATAACAGCTTCCACTCTTCTGGGAAGGTTTTCTACAAGATTTTGGAGTTTGCATGTGACTTTTTATTCAATCATCCAAATGAAGTCAGAAATCAATATGAGCGAGAGAGCCTGACTTAGTCTTCATTTTAGTTCATCCCAAAGAGGTATGACATGGTTGAGGTTAGAGCGCTCTCCTGATTGTCTCAACTGTCAGAGGCCACAAACTCCAAAAGGCTGCCTTGGCCAGACTTGCCACAAGCCACAACAACTGCCAGATTCCAGAGTAACCCCAACCTTCACCCTTTAACCTTTTGTATAGGGATCTGGTCTTACAATTGGGTCAAACAGATTGCGGAAAGGCTGCCATCTGGAAGAGGGAAACATAGGCAGTAAGGGTCATTAAGCAGGGTCAGAGCCAAAAGTTGACGTCAGGAACAGGGTTGTAAAACAAGACAATGTTCAAAATTCACACCGAGGTCAGAAAACAGGAGGAATCATGAAAACACCACAAACAAGGTTAAGTGCGCATGTCAGGTAGCAAAATCTAATTGATTAGCAGTGGAAGTCAGAGATTTAATTTATTTAAGGATTTAAATAGCAGGCAGCCTTGTTTAAAGCTCTCAGAAACGATTAATCAAAAAGCAGACAATTAACACCATTTAAAAAGTAACGATCAGAAGCTCCCTGATCTAGCAGTACCAAAAGTTCCAGGAATTAAACAAGACTGATGCTGTCACACGTCACCCACAACAAAGGTGGGTGAATGGGTGGGACACCTCCTAGCCACCGAAGCAGTCAAGTTCTTCCACATCAAATTCACCTATGGACCTTGCTTTGTGCACTGTTGCACAGTCATGGGGAACAGAAAAGGACCTTCCTTAAGCTGTGTATATAAAGTTGGAAGCATAAAATTGTTGAAAATGTCTTGATATACTAAAGGATTATGATTTCACTTGACTGGATTTAAGTGGCTTGGGCCAACCACTAAAAAACAGCCCCATATCATATTTTTTCCACCAAACTATACAGTTGTCACAGTTAAGGTATTTGTCAAGCAGGGAACGTTCTCTTCGCATTTGTCGAACTCAGACTCGTTCACGAGACTTCCCAGTTAAAGAATCATGTGTGCTCACGCCACAGATTGATTCCACTATTCCAGACTTGTGGTGGTGGCGGCTTTACACCACTCTGTTCAATACTTGCCATTGTGCTTGGTGATGCAAGCCTTGCATGTAGCCACTCATGCCATGATGCTCTCAAGCACAGTTTTTGTGTTGCTGTTAAATGCCAAGGCGTTTTAGAGCTTCACATTTAGTTAAATTTAGTGGAGCATTTGACTTTTATGCACTCGCTCTTCTGCGGCTCACTTGAGTTTGTTACATCAGGTGAGCCCTGCGCCCAATCAGTGCCAGCTTCACTGTACACTATATTTAACATCAACAGGAAGTCAGAGCGCAGCCACCGCCCTGACTTCTTGTTGATGTTTAAAGTCGGGTACAGTGAATCCGGCGCTGATTGGTTGCGAGGCTCACAAGATTTAACAACCTCATGTGAGCCCCAGGAAAGCGAGTTCTTAATCAGTTGATTGGTGGATGTGTCAGGATTGGAACGCCAAATGATTTGGTAAGGATAGGTCATCAATATTAAATTCCCATAAAACCTTTAATATTTTTTTTAAACAGATGTGTTTGAAAAGTGGCAACAGTGTTATGCCTTGTGTACACAGCCATGTTTATAGCCTGTGTTGTATGCGATTGGGAAAGAGGTCTTTACAAATATTGGCTCAACCCGTCTAAGATGATGGATGTAATGACTTGAACCAGGAACAGCAATGAACCTCAGGGTCGGACATATCTTTGATGCAACCAATGGTGCACAGGGACCCAAGAAGTGAGGGGGCCCATATATTCCTCCAAAGCAGGTGTAATTTTGCGTTTTAAAGAGTTTTTGGGCTGCAAAAGGCCCATGTATTGTTCTTGCACAGGGGCCCTTTTCTCTGTGTCCACCAGTGATGAACCTGATGATCTACATCAAAAAATGGCACTCAGATGTTGTATATCCGTTGTCCTGCATTTCAAGCCTTCCGTAGTTCTCAGTTGCTCAAGAGAATTGGTAATGGTGACGCTCCCTGACCAGCTTTCCTGACTCTACTTTAGTAAATAATTGCAGGAACAATTCTGGAGCATTTAAAAAAAAAAAACTTCTGTTTTGCCAGTTTTATGTTAAGGTGCATTGGCTCATCTAGGCCTATTTTCCAGTGCTCGTTTGCCGGTCAAGCCAGCAAATGCTGTTGGGAACAAATGGTAATGGAACAATTGTTCTATTCCCATACAACATCATGATATCGATAGGTACATCCTCTGTTTACATCGACCGATAGCAATGATTTTTATTCCTAGTTTGTAAAAGTGATTAATCCCTATAAAAAGGAACTGTCAGCAGGTCAGACATGGCCATTGTTTGCCCTTATTTTATTTCTGATGCTCCCCTTAAGTATATTGTTGTTTTTTGTGTGTGTGTTTTAAATCTGTCATACAGTTCTAGAGATGTGGGCCTATTGGAATAGTGCTAACTTTTATGGTCTTTTCTAAGGGGGAGGTTCTCACTGGATTTTCTTGCTCCTTGTCTATAATCTTCTCTGCCTAGTACTCTGTGAGCAGCACATGGTAAAGACCATAAAATTATCATATTGGGTACCCAAAATAGAAAGAAACACAACTATTGAACTTTATGTTGGATTTATATAACAAAAATAAAAGAACCCTCTGGGGAGCAGCAGGTATAAAAGAAGAGCAAAACCTGGCCACTTTTGACCCGATGACACCTCCTCTTTAGGGTTCGCTCACAGTTGCGTAGAAATCAGACGAATGCAATGCGAGAAAAAATCAGTTTGCTAGCTTGTTGTAAATATGTAATGAAAGAAAAATAAATAGTACTCCTAGTTTTACAGCAATGTAATAGTAGGTAAGGAATGAAAGCGGCTGCTGAGATCGGTTTGATAAAGTTCATACGTAGGGGGCAGTAGGCGAGAAATCATTGCTCTTGAGTCTTAACAAATAGTTAATAAATTCTATTGATCGCTATTCCTGTAAATCAAGTCAGATGAAAAGGTGTCTAAAGTAACAGCAAGTGTGGCGCTTATTTATAGCAGCCAGCTGTATATACGCTTACACAGGTCCACCCCTGAAAATGTATATGTTATAATTAGTGCATGAAAGAAAGCTGCTGGGACTTAGAGTGCTGATGTAATGCAGACATCGTTTCCATTCATTAATGCTGAGGGAAATCTAATCACTGCGGTGTATATCATAAGGACCTATAAATACAAAACTGCCTGTCAAGATTTTTCCATTAATTTTCCACTGAAAAGCCTATAAAAAAAAAAAGTAAATAACTCCTACTCGCTCAATGCATTTCTTCTTTTACCATAAGTGATGAGCGAACATGCTCGGATAAGTTTTTACGCAATCCCTGCATGTGTTGCGGCTGTCTAACGGAGACTCAAACAAATTATTCGAGCACGCCGAAGACACTCCGTTAGCACCCGAGCATGCTCAGATAACACCTTATCCCAGCACACTCACTTATCACTAGTTACTCATCTAAAGGGAGATTTATTCTCAGCTACTCCCATTCCCCGTAATGCCCCTTCTCCCTTTCATAACCTTGGAATCCTTTGATCATATTTGGGTTAATTTGTATCTGTCCAGTGGTATTAAAAAACAATGTGGTATCCTATAACATGCCCCTGAAAAAAACCAAAGTAATAACCCTCCCTTTCCTAAATTACATATCAGCCAGTAACAACACTGCGTTCTCCGAAGTTTTGTGTAGTGTTTCCAGTAGCCTGTAGATTTCTCCACAAGTGAAGTAGATACGAGAAAATGATTTCATGTCCTTGGATAGAAACAACATAGCTGCCTTGAGGAAACGTCTGCTTTACATTATATCATTAGCAGTGGAGATATATATGTAAGCAAACCTAGTCTTACATATACATTATGGATGAGGTTTACATTAGTAATATGTTTGTGATGTACAAAATGGTCATATTATAAACACTTGTAAAACAGCGACATAAACCAGACCCCAAAAACATTAGTCTGAGCCTTTGAATTGTAGGCCAGCGCCATTCCAATTGCTTTGTAAAGTGTCCAGTACTAACTTCACCTAGACAATGTAACAGATACAATGGAAAATTATTTTGAACCAAGAATAAAGGATTTTACTCAAAACTTTATTTCTTGGCAGATAGCATAACAGATACATAACATATTACATAAGCAGATTAATGATTGGATGCTTCACGACAATGCCTTTCAATCCATCCAAACTCATGAGATGTGGTTTCCTGTAGTCAAATTAAATTTTCCATCACCTTGCCCACGGACTTACAAGCTCTTCTTTCTATGGTTACTGAAGTACATTTTTAAGCATTTCATAAATTTGTAAACTTTTATTGACATATATCACGTTTATGCAAAGATTCAAAATTTACAGTGCAGTCACTTATTTTTCAAGACTTTTGCAATTCACCCTGGCAGCTGTTTTTCAGCTTGTAGGCCAAATCCTCATTGGTGGTGACCATGCTTGCCTAATCAGTGCTTGGCTTCTGTGTTTTTTGTTGGTTTGACCACAAATTCTCAATGGCATTGAGATATGGGAAGTTTCCTGGCCATGGACCTAAAATGTCAATGTTTTGTTCACCAAGCTACTTGGTTATCACTTTTGCCTTTTGTCATGGTCTTTATCATGCTGGAAAAAGCATCATTCTTCACCAGATTTTTCCTGTATCGTTGGGAGAAGTTTCTCTTGGAGGATATTCAGATATTCTTTTTTCATGGTTGCGTTTTTAGACAAAATTGTGTTTGAGTGCTCACTTTTTCTTCTCCGCACAATCATTCTTACAAATGTCTCAAACATCAGAGACAATAACTTTGCAGGAAATGTAGGCATAGAACGTCAGAAGAGTAGGATAAAGGTGTTTTCTGTGATGAAGCCCACTTCAGACTTCTTGGAACATCAAGAAGAATGATTTTCTACTGAAGAAAGTTGAGTTCTACCATGAATCCTGTGTCATGCCTAAAGTAAAGCATCCTGAGACCATTCATGTGTGGGAACTTTTCATCCATCAAAGTGGGCTCACTCACAATTTTGCCTAAGAATACTGCCATGAATAATGACTTATTTCTAAAAATCCTTCAAGAGCAGCTTCTACCAACAATCTAGAACAGTGTTTCTCAACTCCAGTCCTCAGGACCCACCAACAGGTCATGTTTTCAGGATTTCCTTAGTATTGCAAAGGTGATGGAATTAATGCTTGAGCAGGTGATAAAATTATCACATGTGCAATACTAAGGAAATCCTGAAAACATGACCTGTTGGTGGGTCCTGAGGACTGGAGTTGAGAAACACTGATCTAGAAGCAATGTGATAATGAGCAATGTTTTTTCCAGCACGATGGAGCACCATGTCATGAAGAAAAAGTGATAACTAGGTGGCTCAGTGAACAAAACATTTCAATTTTGAATCCATAGACAGGAAACTCCCCATATCTAAATCCCTTTGAAAACCTATGGTTAATCTTCAAAAATCGGGTGAATAAACACTGAAATTGTGATACATTCCTGAGTACTGATGATTAGACAAAAATGTGTTGAAGTCAGTCAGGGTTTGGCCCAGAAGCTGATATCCAGCTGCCAGGAGGAACAGCAGAAGTCTTGAAAAATAAGAGTCAACACTGTAAAATTTGAGTCTTTACATAAACTTGATATATTTGTCAATACAAGTTTACCCCATTCACGAACTTGTGATATTTTATTTTTGCGTTTTCATTTTTTGCTTCCATCTTCCCAGAGTCATAACTTTTTTATGTTTTCCATCAATATGGCCGATGTACCATTGATTTTACCATGTAGCGAACTGAAAAACGGGGAAAAACTTCCCAAGTGCTGTGAAATTGCAAAAAAGTGGAATTCCATAATTGTTTTTTTTTTTTTATTTACGATATTCACTAAATGCTAAAACTGACCTGCCATTATGATTCTCCACATCAGTACGGGTATCAGATGCCAAGCATGTATAGGTTCTTATTTTATTTAAGTGGTGAAAAAAAATCTAAAGTTTAAGAAAAAACAATGTTGCCATTTTTCGAGACCCATTTTTTTGATCTGGGGTTGGGTGAGGGCTTATGTTTTGCATGCCGAGATGACATTTTTATTGATACCATTTTGGGTTAGATATGTTTTGATTGCCTTTTATTGTATTTTATTGCAATGTTGCGGCGACAAAAAACCCCCATAATTCTGGCGTTTTGATTTTTTTTCTCGTTACACCATTTACCGTTTAATTTATTTTATATTTTGATAAATTGGATATTTCTGAATGCAGTGATACCAAGTATGTGTATTTTATTTTTTTTAATTGTTTTATTTTGAATAGGCCAAAAGGGAGGCGATTTGAACTTTTATCATTTTAAAATATTCTGTAAAACTTTTTTTTTACTTTTTGCTTGCTTTTCTTGTTCTACACATAGCAGGACTTAAGCCCTGCTATGTTTAGCATAAATCATGTAGGAGGTTCACAATGACAGGCATTGGGGTCTTCTACAGACCCCCAGCTTTTATGACAACCCATCGGCGCCCCACAATTACTTTACGGGCACCGATGGGCGTGTCTTATGACGCACTTTTAGCTCGCTCGAGTTAAATGTTGCTGTCGGAGATGGATTGTCATGGGTTTACGGCGATAGAGAGGAGCCAGATGACCGCAGCATCTGATTTTTCCGGCTTCTGCACTGATTAGAAGCACTTCACCTTTATATTAAACTGTGTAAATTTCTTTTAGCAGTGCAGGGGTTAATCTGCTCAGTTGAGAGCTCCTGGAAGCTTTCCTGTGTTAAGGCTCAGCTGTGCACTGTTGGCCTCCCATCTGCTATATAATCTGGGCCCTGGTTAGCACCCATTGTCAGAGCTAGCTTTTGCTGCATGGCTGGAGGTTGTTGGTGGTTATTATTGGAGAAAGTTAATAGTTGACTTGTTTGTGACTGTTGCTAGGTTTTAAGTATGTGATAATTCCCTTCTCCTACGTTGGTTTAACCCCATACTCCACTGCCCGGTGCATACCTCTGTTATATGTGAGACTGAATTTTTATGTTTGGTATTTTTCGTTACTCCTGTTTGTATTACCTTGTTCGTCTGGTTGGTGTACTATGGTTTACTACTACTCCCCTCTTCCCTGGGTGGGGTAGGGTACAGACTGATGACCGATTCAGGAGCTAAGGCAAGGTACGTGGTCCCGGCATCTTCACCATCAGAAGTAATCCAGGGAACAGGGCGAGCTAGGGCACCCCTAGTGTTAGGGACAGGGTAGGAGTCTCTGATCCTGGGACACCTGACAACAGAGTCGTGACATGAACAGCGGCATTTAACATGTTAACAGCCCCAGGTGGTCTCTCGCTATGGTCCCCAGCTGGATCTTTAAAGTAGATGTTCTATGAAACACTGTAGCGTTTCAGAGAAAAAAAACATTTTTTTGCAATCATGTAGCCATTCTTTGATTCATGCTGCCTTTGGCTTTGAAAGCATGAATCAGATGACCGGTTCCCTTTAAGTAAATAAGGATTCATCGTAACTGTGCTGTGTGTACTTCTGCTTTACATATTTGAAAAAATCTGAAATTAATGTCCATGTGAACCTTAAAAGATTTGCAGTCCCAATTTCAAGTTTGCATACATATGACATCTCTTTTGGAGGGTACGTAAATGTGCCAAGAACTGCACTGCATTGTAATGTATGTAACAAATTACTAGAAGGAATCGGCTTGTGTAATAATGATACATTAAGGCAGCCTAACATCTTTTATGCTGTACAACATGTATTTCCGCATATAATTGATTGAGCCATTTTAGTGTTACATTGTTTCCAGGCCGCCTCTGTTATTTTTATCGTTCAGGCACACAGATTTGTATTGTAGTGCCCAAGTTACAGGGATAAGAGAAGGCATTTTTCTGTTTGGATCGAAGTACGCAGCACATATATTGTTCTTTACATTTCCCATTGAGTGTATTTTAGATGTGTTATTGATGGAGGATGCTTATTTTTAGTAAGTGCTAAAGTGTTACAAAGCATTTATTAGATGTATTGCTCTATCTGCAATGAACTCGGAGGAAAAAATAATACCAGATTCAAGACAGACCAAAGGGAAGAAAAACTTGGACTTTATGAGGGTGAACCACAACTCCTGAAAGGCTCCTTGTCTGCAGTCCAATGGAATAGGGTTTCTTAACAAAGACCTATCACTTGCCATAAGTATGTATTTTTTTTTACCTGGTGTACATGCCTCTGTTTCCTGAATGTTTTTCTTTTGTTACTACATCTCTATACCTGACATATGGCCCTCTCTTCCCTATAAATAAATCTATTATTTTAGTCAAGTGGTGCTCAACTTTTCTATATGGGAATCTTCTTGAGGACCCCACCATTGACTTAAAGGTCTAGATTTGTATACAGGGAAAAGGGAGCCATATCTCAGTAGCAGTGAGACGCAAGGAAAAAATACATAACCTGTGATGAAAACAATGAATAGAAACCCTGCAGTAACTAAATAATTGTAATGTATTTAAAAACATAGGGTACTTAGTTGACATTTATTTGATTGAAAAAACGTAAATGCAGTGATGCCACAACAAGTTTTACTCTATCAGAATGGTCCCTACCTTTAGTAAATCATCTCGCTACGTACCAGCAGTAGATTTGGGCAGAGAATGACCAGGACCCAACTGTTTTACAACTAAACAAGGGAACACTCCACCCAAATATATAAAGAACTACAGTAAATCCAAAAACATTGGCCAGCACACCTATTGATATACATGTAATGTGTACCTGGTCTTTAACAGACAGATGTAACCTAGAATAAAAACACTAAACACCATGCATTAAGTAAATTAATAGTAGTAGTCCATGTAAAAAAAAGCCATCACGCTTCAACAGGATGGTCCCTAGCTGTAGTATCTCATCTCGCTATGTGCCAGCAGGGACCATCCTGATTGGGTACACCTTGTCCCGGTGGGATGGCTTTTATGTTTTTTTGGTATAAGAAAAATTGTTGGCTAAGTACCCTATTTTTTTTTTTTTTACATGTATTACTACTATTTATTTACTTACTGCAGGGTAGCTATTGTTTTATTCCAGGCTATGTTTGTCTGCTAAAGGCCACAGTGTGCATGTGCACCTACAAATTACACTTATACCAACAGTTGTGCTGGCCCATGTATTCGGTTTGGAAAAAAAATTCTGTTAGATTCAGGAGATCTGCATCTACGCCAGATTAGAAAAATTATGTATTAACAAAATGTGACTAGTCTTAATTAAGTTGTCCTGGCTTGCATCTTCAAGACTATGGCAACTTCACTGCCTTCATTATCAAGGAATACAACAACGTAAGGATTGATTTCAAGACAAAATCACAAATGTCTTGATCCAGGGCAGATACCCCAATGAATCACAAAGATGTGTGTGTTGATGAACCTCAGATAATAAATTGGGTTGGGAGGTAACGTTTTAGCTTTTAATTTAATGTACATATTTCTATTGTTGATAAGTTGCAAAACCATTGACTAAAGTACCAATATAAAAGGTAACGTATAAAAAATGTGTACATATAACTGGTAAAATGGCCCACACTTGATGATAGAAGGTCTAATTCTCATTAGCCAAACCATTTTTAATCTCATACAGAAAACCATTCCCAAGCTGCTCTCGAGGCTGCACTCTAAAGGTACTGCCACACTACACGATCCCTCTAACGATCTCGTTCGCGTCGCATACTAATGAGATCGCTAGCGGGATCGTTTTAATATCGCTAGTAGTGGCCTAATTTAGCGATGTCGTTAAGGACGCTATCGCGGTTAGCGATCTCCTTAACGACTTTAGCGATACAAAATACCGCTAAATCGCTAAAAAAAAGGTGCCACACTCAGCGATATATACTTACCAGCGGGACGCCGGTGATAAAAATAGGGTCCCGAACGATCGCTGAGATGAACGAGATCACAGCAGGATCTCAGCAGGGGCCACGTCGTCGCTAGATGCCACACATAACAGCGTCACTAACGAGATCGCTAAATAGTGACGTTTTTTAGCGATCTTGTTAGCGACGTTGTTTAGTGTGGCATACCCTTAAGTTTCTGCTAATTTAACCATCAAAGTGGAAAGACTTTTAATTGAAGAACTATAAATCGAAATATGGAAGACATTTACCCCAGGCCAGTTAAATATTTAGATTGTCCTATTTCTATACTTCTTATCTTAGCGTCTGATGTATATCACATTGCTTTCTAGGTGACTAGTTAATGGAATATAAATTAAGGCCCTTCTCATTACGGTAATTCTTTGCTCTCTTCATGATGAATGCCATACTCTCATTTTATTTTTGCTCTGTTTGGAAAAGTGTTGACTATTGCTTCACTTTTGTAGCTGACATTTGCTGCTTAGATTGACTTAGTGCAAATGAGTTTTTAAGCTGTTAAAGAAATGAGCCATGTAAGATAAAATATCATTGCTTAAAGGGTCTTGTCAGCTGGATATTCCACCCCTAACTAAAAATATGAGCGTAAAGTCCCTTTAATGCTCCTTACATTCATACCTAGCTAGTAGAATTTTGTTGGGATGTTTTTAAGAAATCTATTTTTGAAGCATTATGCTCCAGTGCAGCAAGGTGGGCACTTCACTCCTTAGCTTTGCTGTACTTTGCCACCCAATGGTCATTGAATAAGAGATGACTTTTCCCTCGCTGATCTGTCTCCCCTGTACAGGTGCCGTCATTGCCCGTGTTTGTTTCATCATAAGGGGCGTCACCTGCACAGTGAGCTCCTGATGACATTGCGAGATTAGTATACCGGCTCCCACAATGTAATTATGAACAAACTGCACAGGCAATGTCATTGCAACAAACCTGGGCCATGACTGTGTTTTGACAGTGAGCTTCCAATGATGTCGCGGGAGCCAGTACATTGATATTGCAACATAATTAGTAGCTCACTGAACTGCCCTTATGATGAAACAATCCAAGACAATGATGGCACCCACACAGGCGAGACAGGTCACTTAGGGAAGAATGACTTGTTAATCAACCACCAGTGGGCGATGAAGTGGCCATCCTGCCGCATTTGAGTGTAAAAATTCAAGAATATATTTCTTAAAAATGCACCAACCAAATTCTACTAGCAAGGTGTGAATGTAATAAACATTAAAGGGGCTTTACACTTATACCTTTAGTTTGGGGGGCAAATTTTCTGCTGATAGGTCCTGTTTAAGGATTTAGTATATTCATTTCTTTACTGTTTTATAAATTCCATTTACTATTTCTTCATAAACGTGAACATTTCTTGGGGAGTAATATATATCTGGGGGACAAAGTGGTCTTTCAAAAAGCACTAATAGACCAACATGTAGCATTGAGAAAAGTATACACTGAGTTGTGTAGCTGTGAATCCAGGCAGTATCTGCCTGATCTGTAACTGTGCTGAGTGCTCCTATTCCTTTCCTCCTCTCTCCATAGAATTTACTATGCTTTCTAATCTTGATATCTTGACACCTCATTTTGCTGCTAGTTCTTCTTCCTTTAATTGGAACAGATTTCAGTAGTTTTTGAGAATGAATGATGAGCTCAGGTGAGAGGGGAGGAAAAGAATGCGCTCATAAGTGGAAAAGAAGCAGATTTTTCCGATTAAGATATATATCAAAGTTTCTTCTATATACTATCGATATATGGAAAGTTTTTTGAAATTGCAGAAACCATTTCCCATACTGATAGTTGGGATTCCTTTTTCTGTTGTAATAAATTTACCGTATATATTTCTTTAGGTTTTTACTGTTGGCAGAGTGAAGAGATTAAAGACTTTTTCACATTGAGAAGCACAATTACTTGCAATAAATTCTCATTTGTATTGGGGTTTCTGATGGCATCTGTACGTTTGTTTCCTGCTTGATTATCTAGGAGCAGAGAAGCGGAAATGCACATTAAAAATTGATTAAAGTACAAGAGTATATGAAAAAAAGAACAAGGGTAGGAGCTAAACTACAAAAGACACATAATGTATACTCGACGTTAGGTCTCTGACATTAGTTATTACACATCATTCTGTCACTTCTAACTTGTACTTTGTGCATTAACTAATAAAACATTGTAATAAATATATGGTACAATTTGGTATCAGTGGTATATTAGTGGTATATGTAAAGAAAATTAGAAAAACTGGGAAAGTGGCCTTGACACTAGATTACATGACACAAGATAAAAGATAAGTAAAGTTGACTTTTAGTCCTAAGAAATTAAACCACACATGTAAAAATGTGTATTTGAACATTGCTATTGACGTTGTATAACTTCATTATATAGTCCTGAGACAAAATGTTTATTTCCATTGTGAACAATAAGAGTCGATTAAGTGTATTAATACAAATACGTTGCTTTACCTTGTTTTGATCCGGTGGTTCAACCGAGTAAAAGGGAGAGGAGACTCTGAGTGCCCCTTCCCAAGCACATAAACATTTTGTATTGGGATTTTGCTAATCAGTCCTATACAGTTGCCTTATCGTGTTATTCGTATTTATGGAAAGTTCATGCGTGATTATGGCTTACTATTCTATTCTGTGTCATAGTTTTAATTGGTGGTAATATCTTGGTGGTACTAAAAGTGTTTGGATATAATTGCTAGAAATAAAAAAAGGTGTCCAGGATACAAAAGTTTACTAAAGTGATCTTCTTAACATTATGGTAAATGAAACATGGATTTCTTCCTTAAAGGGGTGGTTCCACAAACAAGTACATTTTTAATCAATAGATCTTATAATAATAATAAGTACCACAATTGGATGTGTTTAACCCCTTAACCCCGGAGCTTTTTTCGGTTTTGTGTTTTAATTTTTCGCTCCCCTTCTTCCCAGAGCCATAACTTTTTTTATTTTTCCATCAATATGGCCATGTGATGGCTTGTTTTTTGCAGGCCGAGTTGTACTTTTGAACTACACCATTGGTTTTACCATATCGTGTACTAGAAAACGGGAAAAAAATTCCAAGTGCGTTGAAATTGCAAAAAAAGTGCAATCCCACACTTGTTTTTTGTTTGGCTATTTTGCTAGGTTCATTAAATGCTAAAACTGACAAGCCATTATGATTCTCCGGGTCATTACGAGTTCATAGACACCAAACATGTCTAGGTTCTTTTTTTAAGTGGTGAAAAAAAATTCCAAACTTAAACTTTGTTAAAAACAAAATTGCGCCATTTTCCAATACCTATAGCGTTTCCATTTTTCATTATTTCGGGTTAGGTGAGGGCCTATTTTTTGTGTGTTGAGCTGATGTTTCTAATGATACCATTTTGGTGCAGATACGATCTTTTGATCGCCTGTTATTGCATTTTAATGCAATGTCATGGCGACCAAAAAAAACGTAATTCTGGGGTTTTGAATTTTTTTCTCGCTACGCCGTTTAGCGATCAGGTTAATCCTTTTTTTTTATTGATAGATCTGGCGATTCTGAACGCCAAATAAGTGTATGTTTGATTTTATTTATATTGTTTTATTTTGAATGAGGCGAAAGGGGGGTGATTTAAACTTTTATTTTTTTATATATTTTTAAAAACTTTTTTTTAACTTTTGGCATGCTTCCACTACCCGATCGGCTCTGCTACATAGAGGCGATGAGCAGATCGCCTCTATATAGCAGATTTAGTCACTTGCTATGAGCGCCGACCACAGGGTGGCTCTCATAGCAAGCTGGCACAGACAACTATAAAGGTCTCCAGGAGACCTCAGGTTGTCATGCCAACACACTGGTGACCCGCGATTACGTGACACGGGTCACCGGAGAGCATATTTCCAGCGCTCTTGCCGGAAGCATTTGTTAAAGTCCGCTGTCAGCTTTTGACAGCAGCATTTAACTAGTTAATAGCCAAGGGTGGATGAAGATTGGACCCGCGGCAATTGCGAGCACGTCAGCTGTTCAAAACACCTTACCTGTCCCGGGAACGATGTGGGCTCACCGCCATAGCCCACATCAAAGGGAAGGAGTCTGACATCGGCGTACTATTACGCCTGATGTCGGAAAGGGGTTATAAAGCTCCTGTGCTGAGATAATCTTATAAAGGTTCCCCTGCTGTGTAATGCATAATGGCTGTGTCTGACCATGCAGATCTGCTCCAGTTCAGGATTGGCACATACCACAGCTCCTAGCTAGAAGGAAAACATAAATTAATTATGATAAGTGAGTATACAGATGAAACAGCTGCGGCTCGTAGCAGCTGCTTTCTGAGTAAGCACGTTTCCCTGACTGAGGTAATCCTTAATCAAGTCAGTGACATCAAGTCAGTTAAGCTCCTGCCACTGCTGAGCTTATATTTGACTGACTTGAAGCTCAGAGGGCTGAAAGTAGCATCTGCAAGTCTCTGCAGTTTTGTCTGCACACTCACTTATCATAAGTGACTTGTGCCCCCACCCCATCCCCCCACCCCATGGCCAGAAGCTGTTGTATGTGACAACAATGAACTCCATCCCTCACTCCCTCAAGATGGCTGGACCATCATTGTAAATGCACCATTGTATATATACACCTGTACTTTGTATCTCCCCCACCTCATTGTAGATTGTAAGCTCTCACGAGCAGGGGCGGCTTATTTTGCTTTAATTATTGTATTAACGTTGTTACTTATGACTTGTGTTCTGAAACTGTTAAACTGTAAAGCGCTGCGGAATATGATGGCGCTATATAAATAAAGATTATTATTATTATTATTATTAACTGAAGCTGCCCTGCCTGGCCATAATCATTACACAGGTCACAGCAGGAGCACAGTTATAAGACTATCTCAGCACAGGAATATTTTTATTAACACATGTAATTGTGGAACTGAAGCCTATGGCCAGACAAAAACTCTGTTTTTGACTTATACAAACCACAATATATTATCAATATTACCTGCCATTATTATTATTAATATTTATTTATATAGCGCCATTGATTCCATGGTGCTGTACATGAGAAGAGGTTACATACAAATTACAGATATCACTTACAGTAAACTAACAATCACAGACTGATACAGAGGGGAGAGGACCCTGCCCTTTCGGGCTTACATTCTACAGGATGGTGGGAAGGAGACAGTAGGTTGGGGGGTTGCAGCAGTTCCGGTTATGGTGAGGCAGTAGCTCCGATAGTGGTGAGGAGGCAGGGGGGTCATTGCAGGCTGTAGGCTTTCCTGAAGAGATGGGTTTTCAGGTTCCATCTGAAGGATCCGAGTGTGGTTGATAGCCGGACGTGTTGGGGCAAAGAATTCCAGAGAATGGGGCTATTCAGGAGAAGTCTTGGAGGCGGTTGGGTTAGGAGCAAATAAGCGTGGAGGAGAGAAGGAGGTCTTCGGAGCATCGGAGATTACGTGAGGGAAGATATCAGGAGATTAGTTCAGAGATATATGGAGGAGACAGGCTATAGATGGCCTTGTAGGTCAGTATTAGTAATTTGAATTGGATACGCTGAGGGAGTGGGAGCCAGTGAAGAGATTTGCAGAGTGGAGAAGCGGAGGAGTAGAGAGGAAAGAGATGAATTAGTCGGGCAGCAGAGTTAAGGATGGAGTGGAGAGGTGCGAGGGTGTTAGCAGGGAGGCCACAGAAAAGGATGTTGCAGTAGTCGAGACGGGAGATGATGAGGGCATGCACAAGCATTTTAGTAGAGTGAGGGTTGAGGAAGGGATGGATTCTGGAAATATTTTTGAGCTGGAGGCGGCAGGAAGTGGAGAGAGCTTGTATGAGCTGTTTGAAGGACAGGGCAGAGTCAAGGGTTACTTCGAGGCAGTGGACCTCCGGTACGGGGGAAAGCGTGATGTCGTCAATTGTTATAGATAGGTCAGGTAAGGAAGATGTGTGAGATGGGGGAAAGATGATCAGTTCAGATTTGTCCACATTCAGTTTGAGGAAGCGAGAGGAGAAGGAGGAGGATATGGCTGATAGACACTCCGGGATTTTGGAGAGCAGAGAGATGACATCTGGGCCAGAGAGGTAGATCTGAGTATCATCGGCATAAAGGTGGTACTGGAATCCATGCCATTCAACATAACCGCATGTCTTAGGTTATTTTCACATCTGTACTTGTTAATACCACGACTGTCCTCCTTCATTGAACCAGAACAGTGAAATTAAAGCACCACTCCAGCAGTTTTTTTTATGCTGGAGGGCGCTGCTTATGTAAATTCCCTGACTCCAGTATTATACTTACAGCAGCCATCTTCAGCTGTTATCGGCGCTGCTCCAGTTCCACTCCGCCATCTTGTGTCCGCAATGTTCTGGTTGTCTTAGATTTACATTGAGTAGTGACTTCAGGCTCAGCCAGCAAACACTGGAGCGATCTGTCGGGTCACAAACTACTGGATACCAACCGGATCAGTGCTTGGAAGAGATTGGGACAGCGGATGGTAAGCATAATACTAGGTGCAGGGAATTTACATTAGTAGCACCACTCCAGCTATAACATAAAGAAAAACTTCTGAAGTGGCGTTTCAACTATAGTGCGATATAGATCACATACCATCCACCAGTGGAGCTCAACTGAGCCCATTTAGTATAATTCAGTCCATCAGGTTTCTATTATGTGACCATAATATTATCTAAAAAAAGAAGCACTTTGTACTACAAGTTTTTGAAAAGTTTTTTTCGGCAAGATCTGTGACTGAGGTTCTGAATGCAGACACAAGCATACAGTGGACTTTTCTATTTAAGCGATTCAATTTGAAATGATGGTAAAAGGTTATCAAAGTAAAAATAATTTCAGTTTAGTGAGGGTTTTCATCCAAAATTACAAAGTTGGCAGAAACTAGTAAGGGTAGTAGTTAAACTTTACTAATTATGTCATTTCTAGTCGCTGGCTCCTTTTGCTGTGCAAGTCTGTGGCCTCTTTATGTAAAAAGTTCTCACTTATGTTTATTCTTCATTTCCAAACAGCTTGCAAAGCTTGAAAAACAGCAACAAAGAAAAGAAAAGACAAGAGCCAAAGGACCCTCAGATTCCAGCCGAGAAAAGAGTGTCCCTCGGAGTAAGGATGATCCCAGTGCAAGCAGTGGAGCAGAGGGTGATGTGTCCTCCGAACGAGAGCCGTGAGATTCATGGGGAACCATCAGGTAAATTTCCTCAGATTTTTACTAGCTCTTAAATGTATACTGCATCGTATTTCATAATTAAACCAATGCTTTGGTGCATGGTTTAGATCATTTGCATATACAGTCTTTTAAGACCCCATACACAGACTAAAGTTATCCAAATCCACCAATTTCAGCACAATCGGGCAACAGTCTAATGTGTCGGGGGTGTCTCCTGACGTCTCCCCGACCAATAATGTCAGGGAAGAGAAGTCAACCTTCTGAATTTTCGTGGCCAATCTACCATCACATGAGTCTAGCTGTTGCTCTCTCACCAAGAACATCAGGAAACTCGACTTAGGCTGGTTTCACATTTGCGGTTGTGTCCGCAGCGTTTATGCCACATACTTCTGCATGTGTCGTGTTTGACGACGCATGAGTCCTTTCATCGCCTGCGGCTGGGCGCGGTAAACGCAACATGTTGCAATTTTGGAGGTGTCAATTTGCCGCCTAGAAACGTATGCGGTTGTTTGCGGAAGGAATGCGTCTAAAAAACGCATGACAGTCTATGAGAACGCATGCGTACGCAAGCACATGCGTACACTTTGCATTTGCACAAGCAAGAATTTACATAACACACGCCCATTGGGCGTGACTTGTGTAAATTCAAAAATTCGCCGGGAAAATAGCACTTGCCTATCGTCCGCACCGCAAATGCATGCATGCGTTTTGTATGCGTTTGCGGTTGTGGACGATACGCTGCGGACTCAACCGCAAATGTGAAACTAGCCTTAGCCGAGCATCACTGTATATGGGGCAGTTTAAAGTTATAGATGTTGGCCATTCGATTGTTCATTTGATGTTATTTAATATTTATGAGATCCACAACAATGCAGTAATCCTGAAAAAAATAACGAGGGCAAACAAAAATATCAGTTCAAGAATTGTTTTGTGTCAGACAATGAATAAGAAAAGTCATAACTGGACGTAACAGGAAGTGAGTAGTAGAAGAAAGACAATCTTCTATATCATTTCAAATACATTTTACTTATGGGAGTTTGTAACGATTTTATTCCAAGCCTTTATTCCATGGAAGTAAATGAGGAGAACTAAGAGGGCTAACGCCTTTTTCAGCTAAAAAAAACCCAGGCATGGTAGATTAGTATTGTGGCAAGCTTGAGTTAAAGGGGTATTCCCATCTCCAAGATCCTATTCCAATATGTAGTAGGAGTAGTAATAACAATACTAGCAAATACCTCCAATTAGAAATGTAGTATAGTTCTTCCGATTTACTATGCCGCTTACCCTATGTGTAGTATAGTGACAGTAGTGATGAGCCAATGTGCTTGAATAAGGTGTGATCTGAGCATGCTCGTGTGCTAGCTGAATTTCTTCGGTGTGCTCGAAAAATATGTTTAAGGCTCCGCGGTTGCATGTCTCGCGGCTGTTTGACAGCCGCAACAGATGCATGGATTTACTGCTTGTTAGGCTATCCCTCCTTGTGTTGTGACTGACGAACAGCTGCGAGACATGCAGCCGTGAGGACTCAAACATCTTATATGATCACACTCGGTTAGCACAGGGGCATGGATAACACCTTATGCGAGCACGTTCGCTCATCACTCTTATTTAGTTGTTAGTGGTCATAACCATGGATACCTAAGCTACTGCAATTGCCTATATAAGGTAAGGAATATAGCGAATCAGAAGAACTATACTACATTTCTATTTGGAAGATTTTCCTAATATTATTATTATTACACCTACTACATATTTGGATAGGAACTTGGAGATATGAATACCCCTTTTAGGAAATAATGAAAATGGTTTAGACAAACTTAACAAAGTCAACCATGTGGATCATAACCGCCCGCGTTAGGCTCCTTTCTTCATTCTTATATCACTTCGTTGCTGGTCTATGTTTGCAACAATTAAAAAAATATATATTGCAGATCTTAATAAATTTAGTATATTTTAGATTGTCCTAGCCAAGCACATTTTTCTTGCTTTATTAATAGAGATGAGCAGGTTGATTCGCAGGACTCCTGTCTAACATCCAGGTCAGTGGTACCTGGTGGCTAGACAGGTGGTCCACGAATCTCTAACCTTGCAGCATCCCCGGAACATCTTTTCATTAGCTAGGACTGACATGACGTGACAAGCAGATGATGTCACGCCGGCCCTAACAAATCTAATGTAGCATCGGTGACACTGGAAGCTAAGAGATTTGCCGGACTCTCGCCTAGCTGCCTGGTACCACTGGCCAGGACACTGTATCAAAATCATGTGAATTGATCTGCTCATCTCTATTAGCTGTTAATTTTCAGAGAAATCCTATAGTGAAACATTGTGTAGTAAAAAAAAATCTCCAATGGGCTCTTAACTAATTTAAAGTGATTCTCACCCTTTCTAATTGCTCACAAGTCCTGTTGTGATTATTACCCGATTCTCTCTGGTCTTTGCTTCCTGGACCCATCTCCGCCAATAGGAATTGGCAGGGAATACCCCTCACTGAAAGAGGCTTTACATACAAAAGAAAATGGAAATTAAAAATTCCATTAAAGAACAATGTGACCCAGATGTGTACTGGTCTTTTACCGAGGTTATTCTGTAGATATCGGTCATCTTGCATTCTGTTTCTCACTATGTGCTTTGATCTGCTTAGTGCACGGCCATTTGTACTCACCTTCCTATCTCAATACAAGTATCCATAGAGAAAAATTAATCTTTGTGACAGTAGGTATAAAAAAATCAAATAAATCAAACCAGTGAAACACCAATTCAATATATTCCATATCGGAAAGCATAAAAATAAAGCTTTAGTAGACCTACTTTACTTACTTTTTATTGGCAGAGTTTTGATAAATTGTCATGCAATCTGAATATGCCTCCTTACTTTTTACAATGTTTTAACTAATCATCTTTGTCCTTTCAATATATTATTTGTGTTTCTCTTACAGAAGTCCAAAAACCTGGAGAAAATTTCCTTAGGGACCAAAGCATTGGTGTTCTTATGGAATACAGCACAGTATATGCAATATCTGTTGTGTGTGCTTGCTGTTTTTGTAGAGTTGTACTTCTAGATATTATGTCCATTGCTGTTGTTTAGGTTTATATCCTTAATTAGTCATGCTCTAAAATGAGAAGTGGGCTTTCCATGATCCACTCATAGACGTGTTTAAAGGGACTGTCCAGGCAAAATAAAACTTTGCCCAAAGATGTGCAAAAATTAACAAACTCAGACTTGCCTACCGGCATCCATCTTGATAAAGCGCAGTTACACCAGCCACTGAACCGCTGCAGCATATGATTGACTACAACAATCAGGTGACTTTGAGCAGTGCATTATTATAAAACATAACATGACGTGCTGCTGAAGTCACCTTACCGATGCGGCCAATCACTGGCTGCAGTAGTCCAGTGGCTGGTGGAACAGTGACATCACCACTTCCTGTGTCTATGCAGACCATGGGCTAGCCTGCGCTGGGTCCTAGTGGATGCCGGTATTATACGTGAGTAATACTTAATTTTTATATATCCCATCTCTTGGGCAAAGTTTTATTTTAAGCATTTCTGACTGATCAGGGCAATCCCCTTTCATGAGGCAGCTCTAAGGACAAAATGTTCCAACTTTGAGAGATTGACTACTGAAAACCTGGTGATAGTCGATAATCACTGTTGTCCCTCTGTAGCTATAACAGTTGATTCCTGGAATTCTTAAGTAATTAACTATAATCAATCTGGAAATTTACCAGTGTCTTCACATTTTCTACTGGGGAAGTGTAGCACTGCTTCCATTGCATTCAATAGACTACCATGTAAAAGAAATGTAGCAAACTTTAAACTTGGCACTTCATTTGTGGCATACCTTGATATAGCAAACTTTAAGGGGGTTATCCAGCCTTAGAAAAAAAAATTACAGCAAATGTAATATGAAAAGGGTAAAGTATGCTCATTTCTCTCTCCCACTGATGAAGCACAGAAGCATCGGTGGTGTTCCCTGTCTTTGTGGACAGCTATTAGTTCACGAGTGTGTCATATTGCTAAAGAAGATCGTAAACGGCACTAAGGTATTCAGAATGCACAAGTAGGGGGCCCCTTCATATCCCAGCATGGATTAAAGAACTGGGCACTCCACTATGTAGAGCAATTTAGATAATTTATTCATATGCAACCCAATATAGAAATAAAGGGTATGCCACACTAAACAATATCGCTAACGGGATCGCTAAAAAACGTCACTATTTAGCGATCCCGTTAGCGATGTTGCTGTGTGCGGCAGCTTCCGGCGACGAGCTTCCTGCTGGGATCTCGCTCGTCGCTGGAAACGATCCGGACCCTTTTTTCTCGTCGGCGCTCCCGCGGCGCTCCCGCTGGGTGAGTATGTAATCGCTGTGTGGCACCTTTTCTTAGCGATTTAGCGGTACTTTTGTACCGCTAAATCGCTAAGAAGATCGCTAACGGCGATAGCGCCGTTAGCTATATCGCTATGTGTGGTCCCACACTAGCGATATTAAAACGATCCCGCTAGCGATCTCATTAGTATGCGACGCTAACGAGATCGCTAGCGGGATCGAGTAGTGTGGCAGTACCTTAAGATCTAAAGGCTTGCGTTTCTACTTGTGGATAGTGATATGCTTGACATGCCAGTGTAAGGAAGCTTATAAGCCATACTGTGCTCCCCTGGGAAATTAATCTGCATATTTAATTCCCCAGAGAAGCTTTGAATGGCTTATAAGCCTCCTCATGCTGGCATTCCAGGTATGTCACTCCAGGTAGTTACCCCTTAGATCCCAATCAGAAGCCTCTCATAAAGGCAAATCAGGTCTCATACTTTGCACAGACGATCGGAAATACCGTGTCTGCAAATTGAGATTCTGGTTTGGCCTTAATCCTAAGTCATTTGGCAAGGCTCCTTAAAGGGTCAATATTGATTTTATGGTTTGCTACTTCTAATAGGTGGCACTATAGTTCAAGACCACTTCCTCCCAAATTAGAAATGGTAAGCCTTTGGTCCCTAATCTGGACCTTTGTTTTTTTGTTCTGATTATCAGTTTATTCTGGCTGATTGTCATACGAAGATTGGTATATAATGATCATTTTTAGAGTTATGCCACCTTTCAGGGGCACACAGAATGGAATTTCAGGATCCTAAGTCGTAGGCACATAGCTATCTATTTAATGCCCTGCAGCCTGACATACTCTACCTCTGAAAATTATCATTATACACCGCTCTTCCTGTATGGCAGCCAGTGCCGAGAAGTGCAGTGGGCGGATACAGACCAACGTCAACTCATGCTGTGAACTGACTGATCCTGCCCCATCAATGAAATGCAGAGGGTCCGAGTCAGCAAGCTCACAGCAGGAATCGAGGTTTTAACATACCTTCACATTAGGCCGCTGAGCAATGATTAAGCATTTTTGTTTGTATGGTAAATATAATTTTTAAGGAAATGCCAGGCTGCAGGGGAGCACAGATCAAATTTTTAGCAACCTAACTAGGAGGCTCTAATGTGCTGGTAATAGTTTAATAACTGGATACCTGATGACAAGTTGCTTTTTAAGTAAGGGGAAAGTTAAAGTTTGCTACTTCTGTACATTGTTGTTCCAAGTCTTTCACTCTTTGCAGGAGTCTTATGTTTTAGCTAGGAAAAATAGATCCTAAGTCTTTACAGTGGCCTGTAAAAGTTTGAGCACCCCTAGTCAAAACTACTGTTATTGTGAACAGTATTGTGACACATTTCGTTTATATATTAGGGAAAAATATATATATATATATATTTATTTATTTTAAAAATTAAAAAAGGCAAATGGGCTGATGCAAAGGTTTGTGCACCCTGCATGGTTAGTACCTAGTAGTACCCCCTTTTGAAAGTATCACAGTTTGTAAATGCTTTTTGTAGCCAGACAAGAGTCTCTCAATTCTGGTTTGAGGTATTTTCATCCATTCGTCCTTGGAAAATTCTTCGAATTCTGTGAGATTCCTGGTTCATCTTCCATGCACTGCTATTTTTAAGTCTAGCCAGAGATTTTCAAAGATGTTCAAATGAGGGGACTGTGAAGGCCATTGCAAAACTTTTGAAGGAATCTATTGTGGATTTTGATGTCTGTTTAGGATCATTATCATTTTGTAAAAGCCATCCTCTTTTCAACTTCAGCTTTTTTACAGATGGTGTTATGTTTGCATCAAGAATTTGTTGAATTTTCATTGAATCTATTTTTCATTCCAACCATGAAATGTTCCCTGTGCCATTGGCTGCAACATAACCCCAAAGCATGATTGATCCACCTCCTTGCTTATTGGTTGGTGAGATGCTCTTTTCCTGAAATTCTCTTTTTCTTCACAGATATCTTTGATCATAGAGTTCTATTTTAGCCTCATCGATCCAGAAGACTTGTTTCCAAAATACCTCAGACTTTTTTAGATATCTTTGCGTACTTTGACTCTGAATTTGATGTTGAGGATGCAGGAGAGGTTTTATTCTGATGACTTTTCCATGAAGGCCATAATTGTGCAGATGTCTCTGAGCAATAGAACAATGTACCACAACTCCAGAGTCTGCTAAATCTTTCTGAAGGTCTTTTGCAGTCAGGCGGGGGTTCAGCTCTCACTGAAGTTTTGCTTGGTTTTTCAGATCTCATCTTGTCCTCTACTATTCCTGTTAACTGCTATTTCTTAATTACATTTTGAATTGACGAAATGGCAACTTGAAAACACTTGCTATTTTCTTATAGTTTTTTCTGCTTTGTGGACATCCACCATTTTCAGAGTGCTAGACATCTGCTTAGAAGAACCCATGGCTGCGGTGTTTTGGCACAAGGTTAGAGGAGGCTGGGTTTTTATAAAGCTGGGAAATTTGCATCACCTGGCCTTTCCTAATGATCATTAAGGCTAATTAAGGTCTGTAACATTGGTCAAAGTTATCTGAGCACACAAATCTCCAAGGCTGCATAAACTTCTGCATTGGCCCATTTACCTTTTTCAAATATTTAAAATGTTAAAAATGACAAAAAAAAATTTCTTGTTTAACATACAAAGGAAATGTGTCATCTTAAACTTAAGGCCTTTTAGAGATCATTTCGACTTCAACTTGCTTAACTGTTCACAATAACAGTAATTTTGACCAAGGGTGCCCAAACTTTTACATGTCACTGTATGCTTCAGTAGGGCACATAGCCAGGTAAGTTCCTAAAGTGGGCAATTCCGTAAAAAGAAAATCTCCATGTAGAAGAGAATATAGATAGACCAAGTGTTCAATGAAGAGTAACAGTCCCAAACCACAACATACAATTAATTTGTTTGTCTAAATAACAGCTGTAAAGTTCCTCCTACCCATGCTATCAATTGGAGTAATCAAAAGTTTCTAAAATGTGTAGCCCTTTACAAATTGAGAATTCAGATTCTGGATCAGGGTTATATTTGCAAAGATTATACCTAGACTCTTAAAATATAGGAGGAGGTTCATCTTGCTTTCTTTCTACTTCAAACCTTTACTGCCTGCATATTAGGGTTGTGATTCATCTCAAACTCCTATGGTATCAGTAGTCCTTCTGATGAATCTAATCAACTAAGGAGTACAGTAATTATTATTAATAAAAATATGACCATAATTCTGGGTGCTATAAGTGCTGAAATAAAGCTCCTTTCGAAGGTTAACCTACACCGGGATTTGATTTTTTTCCAGGGAGGTGTAGACCACAAGGACAAGAGGTTTTCTTGTGTAATTAATTTCATGATGAGGGTCACTTTCCTTATATTGTGTTTGTCTTATTTGTGAAGCTAAAGCTTGTATGCTGCAGACTGTGTAATAAAATGTATTATATTTTGAATGACGGCTTTGCTTTGATTTTTTTGGGAGATGAAAGACCTATTAGTGTGAGAATTTATCTCATTTATAGTTAACTAAAGTAACAGAAAAAAAATAAAGCACTTAGAGAGGGAATGGTAGTGAATTTTGAATTGGAGTATATTAGAAAAGAGGTTAGATAATTACATTAAATAGAGTTGATATCAGATGATGTGACATTTAAGATCACACAGGTTATATATCCTTAAGGCTGGCCCAGCACTGACCCAGCAGTTGTGGATGGACCCCAGAAATGTTTGCGGTTTTAGAGCTCTTTCATATGTCCGTGTCTCCAGTACGTGTGGTGACAGTTTTCACACGTATCGGAGACACTGACACACGTCCACCCATTCAAGGAAATGGGCTTGTGCACATGTTTGTGTTTCCATGGAACGTGTGTCTGTGTGACCCACATGTAGACATGTCCGTTTTTTACCAGCAGCATGGGCCGCAAAACACACCTGCACATGGATGACACACTAGGATGTCAACCGTGAGACACATCCCGGCACCTGAGAAGCAACATTACAATAAGCGCTGTTCCCCAGAGCCGGTTGCTGAAGACTATTATTCCCATCAGCCGACACTTGCTTCTATTAACAGTGACAGAAGGAGCAACTGATGGGAGTATTCATCACCCGCCGCCTGCGCTATAAATAAATAAATGAAAAACCCAGCGTGGGTTCCCCTGTATTTTCTATAACCAGCCAGGCAAAACTCACAGCTGGGGGGAGCTGCAACCCTCAGCTGTCAGCTTTAGCAAGGCTGGTTATCAAGAATAGAGGGGTCCCCATGCTGTTTTTTAAAAATAATTTAAAAAAACAAAGTGAGATCCCCTCCCCATTTTTGCTAAAAAATAGCAGCCCGCAGCTGCCCGAAAAGGCACATCTATTAAATGCGCTAATTCTGGTGATTTGCCCGGATCGCTCCACTTGCCGTGTAGCGGTGGCAAGTGGGGTTCATATTTGTGGGGTTGATGTCACCTTTGTATTGTCAGGTGACATCAAGCCCACAGATTAGTAATGAAGAGGCGTCTATAAGACATCTATCCATTACTAATCCTATTGTTGTCTTGTAAATAAACACACAGCAAGTATAAAGTCTTTTATTAGAAATAAAACAAAACACAGTTTTCCATTTTTATTTAAAAACAAACGGGTCTTAGCATGTTTAGTGAAATTATCTTTCTGGGTCTCCCACCAGTCTTGTACTTCTTGATCCTTCCGGACAGACATGTGGTCGCTGCGGCTGTGCGCAAAAACTACAGACACATGTCATTGCTGCAGGAAATTACTGTCCTATGACCTGCTGAGACCAGCCATTGCCTGCAGTGGACACATACCTGTCTGGTGTAGGACTGGGAAATATCAGAATGGGGCTTATGGAGTATCAGTAGTATAATAATAATAATCTTTATTTTTATATAGCGCTAACATATTCCGCAGCGCTTTACAGTTTGCACACATTATCGTCGCTGTCCCCGATGAGGCTCACATTCTAGATTCCCTATCAGTATGTTTTTGAAGTGTGGGAGGAAACCGGAGTACCCGGAGGAAACCCACGCAAATACGGGGAGAACATGCAAACTCCTTGCAGATGTTGTCCTAGGTGGGATTTGAACCCAGGACTCCAATGCTGCAAGGCTGTAGTGCTATCCACTGAGCCACCGTGCTGCCCTAGTAGTATGAATATTATTAATTATTTTAAATAATTCTGATTTACCCCACTTCATTTAAGATGTGACTGAACAAACCCTTTAAAATAGGAGAAAACTAAAATTTTATGTGAACTTAAACTTTTAACCCTAGTTTCTAGAAGAGAAACCTAGAGAACAGTAAAAGGATAGGCACTTCAAATTAAGAAAGTTCGATAAAATGAAACTGTTTTATTCACTCATATTCCCATATACCAAGTTTCAGACAATCACCTTGGGCCTTTTTCAAAAATTTACAAATGGCCGGTAAGACCTTTACACTAAAAATAAAGTACACGTGGAGCTGATGTAATTATTATTATAAGATACAAAACGAATACAAACAGAATACAAAACATATGTGTACACATTGATGGGCAAATAATTATATTTCTACAGGTTTGATTAAAGTCAGTTTATAGCAACAAATGTCTGAATTTGATGTGAATGTAAATTTATTTTGCAGATGAAACAAGGCTATATTGTTTTTTTAATAGCTGTGGAAGAGCACATTTACTGTGCAGATTTCGGGACAGCTACCCTCCAGATTGGTGCTCAGCATCCCCTTCCATTGACAGCTGTAGGCATTAGTGGAGGTCTCCTTGTGTCAGCAGCATGACAGACAGAGGAAAAGCTCTCTCAAGCTGCAAAGCAATTGACCTCTCTTGCTAATACATGAAAGTACACGTGCAATATGGTGAGACAACATTTATCTGCATTTAAAACTATGTAAAAAGCAGTCAAGCAGACAAGTAATATTTCCTGTTTGTTACATTTTACACATTTAGATAGTTTATCAACTTCTGTAATTCTGTACATATTTTAAAATTTACATTTATTTAATTTAAAAAGCCTCATATTTAATCTCACTTCATCATCCTGAAATGTTCTCCTTTTTTAATTGGTCAAACAATACTGTAGAGCTGGAACACAAATAGGGAAACCAAATTCCCAGTGGCCCTGATGAGGATTTTATAGCGAAAACTTGCTGTGTTTTAAAAGTTTACCTTTGTTCCTCCTAAACCAGCATTCTTTAATGACACCTTTGCTGTCAACCTTTTTTTTACCTAAATGTACATATTTATGTATAAAACTAATTTATCCAATACGTTGTTTTGGGACCTTTTGAATTGTACACACTCTATGTATCACAGTACATAGCAGACTGCGGAATGAGTTAACAGTGAAATTCATCAGCTTTCCTCACTGCAATGTCTATAAGCCTTATCTCTTCTCCTCAATAATATTTTTAACTTTATGACTGTTATCCTGTTAAATGCTACCATTAATCTCTGACAGAAGCATTAACAGCACGTCGGCATTGGGGGACACCTTATTCTATGCTCCCATTGGCTACCCCACAATGTGATCGGGGGCACTGATGGGTTGCTATGATAGCCAGGGGTCTGTTGTAAACTTCCATGCCTGTCATCCCTGAGCTTCATTGAAACTCAGCCTGAAACAAAGTGTTAGAACAGTGTCGGCGCCCCTCTACAAGTCCCCTTCCCTCTCTCAGCAGGGACGCAGGCATCTGTTTCCTCCCAGGACCTGTGCACAGCATGCAGGTCTCCTGGGAGTGTGCTTAGAGTGTGTGCTCCCTGCCTCTTAAAGGGACTTTTCTGAAAACATCCCCAGCCAATGTCTGGGAGATGTCTGATATTTAAGACACCCTCCCCTATTGGTAGGTGCCTTAGAAACTTTAGTATTCAGTGTGTTTCCTGCTACCAAGTTGTAAGGTCCCTGTACCTGTGCTCCCTGAACCTGATCCTATCCGTCTGTCCAGTCTGAACCTGATCCTGTCCGTTTGCCCTGTCTGAATCTGATCCTGTCTGAACCTGAGCCTGTCCATCCTGCCTGCACCTGATCCTTCCTGTCCTGTCTGAACTGGTTCCTGTCCACCCTTCTGCAACCTGTTCCTGAGTCCTTCCTGCCTTTACCAAGTCCAGAGCCTGATCCATCTTGCCCGCACCTACAGTATACCGCTATCCTCGCCAGTCCAGTCTGAACCTGCACCTGTGATCCTGTACCTGAGTCCATCCTGTGTTCCTGAACCTGTCTGGTCTGTTCCTGATCCATCACCTGTTCTGTCTACCAGCCACACTTCCCCGTTATCTAGTTCCTGACCCTATCCTGCTTCCCTGCCCTTTTTGGCCTTAGCTGCCTCGGCTAAGGGGCCTGTCCTGAAGTAGCACCTGGCATCCCCCTTTGCTCAAGTCTAAACACATCATCAGGGGCTCTAGTGAAGAATCATGTGGTCTCTTAGTTAAGACCCTCCAGGCTTTCCCCAGACCATGGCACAGTGGTTCCACAACGATGTGCGTAACACCAAACTTCAAAGAAGACTGTGATTTTTACCATGTGCAGCACTACTGTGGTGTTGCTGTGCATAGTTCAAGTGATCAGATAGTCACAGGTTCAAGTCCTGTAAGGGGACTAAGAAATACAGTAAAAAGTAAAAAAAATTAGAAAAAATAACTAAAAACACAAAAGTTAGAATTACTCGTGTAAAAAAATACACATGTGGTATAGCTGCATCCATAAAAATCTGATCTATTAGAATATAAAATAACCTGTTTGGTAAATACCATAAACAGTAAAAAAGTAAATTTGGCAAAAAATTTTTTAGTTGCCTTAACATACCAAAAAAATGTTGTAAGAAGTGATCAAAATGTCATTTCTATCACAAACTGGTATAAATAAAAACACCATCTTACAAATTTCTAATTTTTTTCACCATTAAAATAATAAAAAAGTTGAACAAGTTTGGTATCACCGTAATCGGTCCAAAGAGGAGAATCATACTGCCAGGTCATTTTTTACTACACCATGCACGCCATAAAAACAATTCCCCCCCAAAAAAATTACAGAATTGCATTTTCATTTCAATTTCAACACATATGGAATTTTTATGGAGGCTGACCAGAACTAGAGCACATGCCTGGGGGTATGATGTGCTGGGACAAGAATTTGGAAGTGACTGATGATAGTGCATCAGAATGTGCAGGGCAGGAAGTATCTGTGCCAGTGTCATGGACAGCGGATTGGGAAGCACCCAGCACAGGGGAAGAGGCAGTGGTGTCACACGGTGGCACCAATCGTATACCCAGGCATTCGGCCCACCAAGTCAGGTGCTTAGATGACATGTGCCTGATCATGCTGATGGTGGTTAGGCTCTTAGTAGTCAGGTCCCTGCTGATCTTGACATGACACAGGTTGCAAATGACCATTTTTTTGTCTCAGAAGTCTTTTAAAAAAGTCCCAGACTGGGGAACACCTAACTCTTTGACGGAGCAGTTCAGGAGCATCGGTGCTCTGTGGAGCAGTTGCCTGCCTTATCCTTCTGGTCACCCCACTGCCTCTTTCTTTCTGTTTTGGTTCTGCTGACCCTTCCCCCTCAACACTGTTGGCCTCATTCACCAACTCATATTCTACCACCGCACTCTGGTCCTCCTGACTTATTGGCAACTGTGCATTATCATCATCTTCATCCCTTGACAAAATTTGTAGTTCCCGCCGTCATCTTCTTGTGGCCATGGCTGCTCTAAGTTTTGTGCATCACTAAACAGCATCTCCTCCTGTACTTCTTGGGAAGATGCAGATTGAGAGGCCACAATCAAGAAGTGATGTTGTAAATAGCTCCTCGGAGTGTCCTAGTGTGGGATCACTAGTCTCCTAAGACTCAACATGATAGGAGGAAAGAGCATCATGGTGAGGATTAAGTGAGCCAGACTGTGTGTTGGTGAGACTGGACCGTGTGGAAGACTGGGTGGTGCTGCCGACCATCTGTTCACACTGCTCTGGCTACAGAAGTGGTTTACCATGCCTCCCTGCAAAATGAGGCAGGAAACTGTGTCATGGATGGGCATGTTTCTTATGCTCCAGCAACTGGTGTAGTCACACCTGCCCCATGTCCTCGGCGTCTGCGTGCAGGCAATCCCTGCATATGTTGCGGCTGTCAAACTGCTGCGAGACGTGCAGCCTCGGGACTCAAATATATTATATGAGCATGCCGAAGACACTCGGTTAGCACCCAAGCATGCTCAGATAACACCTTATCCGAGCACATTCTCTCATCACTAATGACTAATTGAATTCAGAAAAAAAACTTTGAATTTTTTTGGAGCACTAAGCAGTGTGTTAATGTCTATGAATGACTAATTGAATCCACAAACATCGTTGGCTCGCTCCTTATTCGGCAAACTATAGTGCTTACCGAAAGAGCTGCATCGGGAATCCGGATACCTGGAGCGCTCCCGATAATCAACTGTTCGGCGCCGCAGCTCCATGTGTCACGGCTGTGTGACAGTCACAACAGCCTGTCCATGTATGCGTTGTGACTGTCACACATCCGCGGTGGCGAACAGCTGATTATCGAGAGCGCTCAAGGTGTCCAGGTTCCCGATGCAGCTTCTTCGGTAAGCGCTATAGCTTGCCGAATAAGGAGGGAGCCGATGATGTTTGCTCATCTCTAATCATGAGAAGTTTAAAGGTGCAAATAGCAATTCAGAGAATAGTATAGTACTATTTAAAGAAGCAGTCCAGTGTGTTTTTCCCCATTCCTATTTGCTTCATAATTGTCCATCACATTCTGTACTTTTCTTATACTGTATTTAGTGCACACACTTACCTGCAGTTCAGGCTCCTCTTTGCTTCTCTTCAATATTGATTCCCATATTTGACCTTCACAAGAGCTGTGCAATCATCAGTAGAGGAGATACTGATGTTATAGTAATTTCTGTAACAAAACCCGTCAGCCTCCCTTCTACCTTTGCAGAAAGTGGGAGGTACAACTTATACAGTTTTATCACACAGGAACTTCTGATGACTGAAATGGTGACATCCCCATGCTATTCTGCCTTCAGAGAACATAAAGCCTTGTAATTCCCAAGTCTTACAAGAGGATTTCATGTATTTACAGAAAGAAATGAACAACTCAATAAGGTAATACAGAATTAATTATACGGGGACGGAATTAATGAAAAAAAATCACTGGATTTCTTCCTCGGTGGTGTCAACAGGCTGTAGTACTACAGTTTTATCAGTTTGGAATTAGATTATCAGAACCTAAAGTTGAGTCAGAAATATTGTACTGTTGTAGAATATTTTATCCTTGAGAAAATAAATGTAATTCTATGATTTGAAAATAATGTGGATATGAAATAATCTTTATTTCCTCCCCGCTTCTTACACATTTATATCTCCCTCCTGTCAATCTCTGAGTGTTCTGCTAGTGCTGTGTCCACGCTAATTAAAAACATGCTATATAAGCTACTTTAATTGATTTCAGTACATTCCAAAGCAAATACCAACCTTTTAATGAACACCCTAATGTATGGTAAATGTGGTTTTCAGCAGAATGAATCGGTGGAATGCCATTTGCAAAATGACTGATGTGATGAGGAAGTACTTCACGTGGCTGAATGTTTGAATCACATTTAATATAAAAACACATTTTTATACTATGTGTTCCATTACCTTTAATTACTATTTTATATTATTTTTTAACATTCTTTATGCATATGTCTGCAAAATATAGTACAGTGATTTACAAATAAGCAACTACCTTAAGAAACATAAAAAAACTTACAATCTGTAAGTCATGGGGAAGTTGACACAAAATATGCAAGTTTTTTAAAATTGTGTAGGGTACCAGGCACTTGTAGATATCAGGGTTTTAAGGATTGTCCCACTGTAGATCTGATTTTGTTAAATGAATAATCACAAATGTAAGGCATTGAGCGGAGTCCACCAACTCGCTTACGTTGTGTCTTTCTTTCTCTGCCTGAACCAGGGACACCTCTCTATGACAAACGTATTTATTCAGAATAAGGACAGTGGTAAACCTTAATGAAACAATCCCTTTAAGCACCTCTTCACCAACCAGTCGCACAAGGGCATCAGCGCATATAGTCTAGTGAATAACATTAGATCTAAAACAAATTCCAATAAAAGGTCTGGGAACGTTTTTTGTCTTTACCAAGTGTACAGATCAACATAAAAAAGTCTAACAAAATCTTTCAACCAAAAGTGGGTTTTTTCCAAGATGGCCTTCAAAAATCTTCAAGATCGGAGAAACTCTTATAACTTTCTTATTTCTAAGCGTACAACAATTATTTATTTATCAAACTCCTGGTTTTGTATGGTCAATGTATTCATTTAAACCAACAAATTTTGCCTATGGGGTCAAACTGGTGAACAGTAACTAATATAGTTACAATACCACTTTTTAGGTCCAAATGTGTGAGCAGCATTTCTTGAAATTTTAACTGTATTGTACACAGGACTATTTTTAATGCAAAATATCTTTTTTAACAAGGTATACTTTAAATTAGGTTATGAAATTGTACAGAAATGTTAAAGTTTAAAAGTCAAAACATTACTGTTAGTCCTCATCATTGTCCTCTAACTGTATTTGACTCCTGGTTGTCACAATGCGTAACTTGGCACGATCCACCTACAGACCTGCATGGAAATCTGAACAGTTACAGCTAAGAATATAAGGAAGAAAAGGAGATGGATGATTGCAAGAAAAAATTGACTGCAGTTCTGTTGACACCATTGGAAAAATGATTTTTCAGAATGTAGTAGAACAGTGACTTTGTAAGGCAGCAGTTTTCAGACAACACTGTGTGTACGATTATTAGGCAGGGAGTATTTTGACCTTATAATTATTTTTATGCAGATTTACGAACTCCAAGCTGTATAAATGTGAATGCTTATTGGATGAAGCAAATCAGCTGATGTGTATTTCTGTAGTGAGGGTGGTGAGGCTAAGGATACAACAACACCCTTTATGAAGGTGTGCATAATTATTAGACAGCCTGGTTTCCTCAGGCAGAATGGCCCAAAAAAAGTCAAAAATTGTTAAAAGTCTTAAAGAGGGATGTAGCATTCTTTAAATTGCAAAGATATTGGGGCATATGATCACAGAAATATCACATGTTTTGTTCCAAACAGTCAACAAGGTTGTATAAAATGCATTGAGAAAAAAATGCACAATAACCAGGAACCCACTATCCTCCAGTGGTGTCTAGAATTGCAACCTCCCTGGAGGGCCCAGAAGTACAAGATGTTCAGTACTCCAAGACATGGCCAAGGTAAGGAAGGCTGAAACCCAACTCTGAACAAGACACAGGTGTGTGAAATGTCAAGATGGAGCCTATGAATATCTGAAGACGTGTTTCAAAGGTTTTACGGACTGATGAGATGATAGTGACTTTTGATGGGCCAGATGGATGGGCCCATGGCTGTGTCAGTAATGGACACAGACCTCCACTTTAACTCAGACACCAGCAAGGTAGACATGAAGTATTGGTATGGGCTGGTATTAATAAATATGAGGTACTTGGACCTTTTTGGGTTGACGATGGATGCAAAATCAACTCCTAAACCTACTACCATGAAAAAAAGTGTATCTTTCAAGAAAACCATGCTTTTTATGCAGGACAATGAAACGTAGCTCAGGAGAGCACACTGTCAATCATTACATGTATCATGCTGGTAATACCCCCTTTCATTTAAAATAAGCTCTGGAGACAGATTCTCGGGGAGATCTGTTTACTGCCCATAGACCTTAACAGCTCATTTACATATTAAGAAAAACGTGAATTTCACTGGAATAAGACATCAGATCCCAGATATCAAAGTATCACTTTATTCAGTTTCCTATGACCTACATGCCCATATAGACTGCTTAGGAGAGTTGACCCTACTGACAGATTCCCTTTAAAGAGGCAAATGCTTTTTAATATGTTTAGCACATCATATTCCAATGCTCCCTTCATTTAGACAAAACTCAAATTAAATTTTTTTTTTTATTTAAATGCAGGTATTTTGGGCTAAAAAATCATTTTTGTGATTGGGTTTCAAAAAAATCTTTTGCACTGTTTGGCATTTACAGTTCTTTGATTTCACATACATTGAACCGGTCTGACCCATTGAGCCTCCAATTCATCACACTGCTTTGCAGCCGAGAGTTTTTTCCACAATCTCCCGCTCGGCATGCTCTGCAATCGGAAGTTCCGCACAACACTCTCCCGCTTGATGTGCTCTGCAACTGGCAGTTCTACACACCACTCTCCCGCTCGGCCTGCTCTGCAATCGGAAGTGCCACACAACTCTCTCTTGCTAGCACATGGACTAACTCTACCCTCGCCACGCAGCTGGTTCCTGCTCTCTACTCTGGCGGGATCTCTGTCTTCCCCCGCAAAACTCCTGGTCCCTGCTACACTTACCACGCCACCCTCATGGGTTATCTCCATCCTCAATTTCCTTCCCCCACTGCAACAATGGGCGCAGCCCCAGAAGTTCTGGACCCAGTGCTCTGTTGGCACCCGAAGCCCGGTCTTCTTCCTTACACATGCTCAGATAACACCTTATCCGAGCGTGTTTGCTCATCACTAATAGCCAGCAATAAAAAAGTGCAACATGGAGATACTAAAAGTTAAATGGTGAAAAATTTTAATGAAACCCAATTGCAAAAATGATTTTTATCCTCAAATACATGCCTTAAAACAGACAATAAAATTGTTGAGAAAGGAGGACTACCTTAATAAATTGGAGCCATACTCTTATTTTTTGAGAATATTAAAGAATATTTGCTCATTTAGTATCAAGATCATTCTTTGAGTAGGCAAAAATTATTTGTTATGTACCTGCACAGCACATGCTATGGAGACTGTGCTGAATGAGACATAAAAAGAAAAGTAGACAAGCCGCAGGCCCTGGACATTAAGAAGAAATCCTTTCAAGGGATGAATTTGGTTGCTGCTGTATTGCATGTAGTTTTTCCGTGAGCTTTCACTTCTTACTCTGGCTTCATTTTCAATTTGCATATAAATACATTATGAATTTTTCTTTTTTTTATTAGTCAATAATATATTTTCCTCATTTGAAAGGAGCGTGCTCTGCCTAAATTGCAAAGCCTTTTATTCCTTAGCCTATTAGCCTGACCTTATCACAGATCCCTCTGGCATTGTGACTGCTGCCTATGCTAGCAGAAGTGTTTGTATAGCTTCCGCTATTGTTGTGCCAGTCTTTTGTGACCAATGTGCCCTCTACAGTTCTTGTTACTATCTTTACTTTTTTATTGCTTTGACTTTCACAGGAATTATCACATATTCTAATTATTTCCATAGTTTTGTTTTCCCAAATTAACTGTTCTCCATGTAAACGTACAACCATTCAATAAGGAAAAAAGTAAATCATACATTGGATCTTGAGGAAATAAAGAATCAAGTTGAAAATATATACAGATGTAAATTGTGTAATTCATTGAGACCGAAAGAAAGTTCCAACCATCAATGGAAACCAAAATTATTATTATTATTATTATTAATATTATTATTCATTTTTATAGCGACATTTATTCCATGGCGCTTTACATGTGAAAAAGGGGGCATACATAGACAAGTACAGTAAACATGAGCAATACAAGGCACACGCAAGTACAGAAGGAGAGAGGACCCTGATCGCGAGTGCTCACAGTCTACAGGGGAGAATCAACCAAATCATTCCCTTGAAAATCATAGTAAAAAAATTTAAATTAGAGCAGTCCCAATTGACGTGTATTTTATCTTGGTAACTCATAATTAGTGATGAGCGAGCACTGAAATGCTCGGGTACTCTATTCGAGTTGAGCAAATCGTAATGCTCGGGTACTCGACTCGAGTAATGAGTATAATGGAAGTCAATGGGAAACACAAGCATTTTTCCGGCACCCCCCTCCCGGAGGTACTGCTGGGAACAATGTTGTAAGAGTATTACACCACTTTTACAGACTGACAATAAAACATACAAAACCTTAGTTAAAATGGATTTGACTGGAAAAAATGTTAAGAAACATTTTTCCAGGATAATAACTTGTATATCAGACAAAATAAATAATAGAAAAAAATACTTGTCCACACCCTTGGCTATGTAAACATGTACTGTTTTTGCTGCCTTTTACATGTTTGCATTACTTTGAATAGTGGAAAAAATTGTACAGAAAATGTAATTTTATCATTTGAAAACCTCATCAGTCCAGTGTGTGAGAAATCATCAGACACATCCTGTTTCTTTAAGAAGGAGGGACTCTAGAAGTCACAATTTTTTTTTCAGGGCCATTAGCAGCCATCACTATTTCTAGACGGCCATCAGGCGGCCCTTACTATTGTTAGAGGGTCAGCAGGTGGGCTTCACTATTGTCAGAGGGTCATCAAACGGTCTTCAATCTAATTTTAGAGGGCCAGCATCCAGCCCTCACTAAGCATTTTTGGAGGGCCGGCAGCCGCCTATGCTTTGCATAGCCTTATATTGCTAATGCGATATAATTTATCCATCTGAAGTGGGCAAAATTTATTTTTCATATTAATACTGTAAAGTTTGAAACTTGGAGGGCCAACAGGCAGCCCTCACAATTTTATAGAGGGACAGCAGGCGTCTTGTGGACAGATGAGACCGAGATAGTTTGTTTTTTAGGGGGGGGTAAATCACATCATCCTACTGTTTACTGTAAATGGAATGAGGCCTACAAATAAAAGAACACAGTAGTTACAGTGAATTATGGTGGTGGTTTAAATGTATTTTGGGGATGTTTTGCTGCCTCTGACCCTGGGTGCCTTGACTGTGTTCAAAGCATTTTGAGATGTGAAGATTCCCAAAGGATTTTTGGTCGCAATGTACTGCCAGGGGTCTGAAAGCTGGGTTTGCATCCTAGTTCATGGGTCTTTCAGCAGCACAATGACCCAAAACATTCTTAAAGGGAATCTGTCACCCCATTTTGGCTATATCAGATAAAGATATGACTTAATAGTGCGTCCCATAAGTAACCTATCGGTATCTATCATATATCCTGACACCCCCGTTTTCATGCCAAAATGCCTTTGTAAAGTTTGGATTTGGTCCGGAGGGCGGTGTTTTTTTTCTTCCTCCCCCCCGCTCCTCGGCTTTTCTTTCGCTATGCACAGACGCCGTAGTGTTCCCGCGATTGCGCGTTTTAAAATCCCCTCGCGCCTGCGCAGTGTGTTTTGCCTAACAGTGGGCAAAGCATAAAATCATTACAGCTCATGCGCAACTA
>VIAB01005718.1:11824-23521 GCA_009801035.1 Oophaga pumilio
ATCTATCTATCTATCTATCTATCTATCTATTATCTTTCTCTATTTTTCACATCTAACACCTAAACAGCTGTCATTTGCTGTCTTCATTGTATTCCAGTTCTTATCACACTGATGGTGTACAAAGACGGCATACAGATGGTACATACACATTTGTATGCCACACGAATGGTGTCACACTGACACATGGATGGCACACAGACTCGGACAATAGAACTCACCGGTACTGGTATTTCCAGTACCAAAAAATATCAGGATGTGTAAAGGGGGCCTAAGGTTGTCTTTTTCCAAAACTACAGCTCAGCTTCTTTTCACTTCATTATCATTAGGAGTTGACCTGCATGTCCTAAAAACGTCAAACACTGGACAAAGTATGGGGCTGTGCTGTTCCAGCAAAGTATACATTTAAATTTCAGCCACTACAAGCGCTATAAACAGATGATTGGTCTGGGTGCTTCGCATTTTACCCCCAACGCTCTGGTAGTGCTGACCTACCTAATGATCAGTTATCAATTTGTAACTAGGTGGACAACTCATTTAATTTATTTTCTGAAATATTCAGATTTACAGTAATAGGTATTCTGAGTTTATTGCTTTTTGCTATGTGAATGAATGATACAGTCTGCAGAATGATATAGTGAGATATAGAGGCACAAATTAATATTGCAAATATAAATAAACTATTCAGACGTATAAGGAATGGATGCAATATGTTTAGGCGATTTTGGTTAATATATGTGTTTAATCTTTGACAGAGTGCAGCATTACATACATTGTTCCTATTCTCATAATATCGCATTGCCATAGAGTTCCAGTAAACATGACAAGGAAGATATTAAAGTGGAAAATGACAGACACATTATATATCGACTGTTTCCTGCGATTTGTTTTCGCTTTCATAAACTTTTTAATTTTGCAACCATTGTACAACAGTTTCCAGCGGCATTGATAAGGCAGCGCGTGGAATATTACCTCTAAATATGCAGAAAATTATGCTTTGTGGTGGTTTCTGTTTGTTCAGTTCTACAATCACTTGATCTTAGTGTTGGAGGGAAGTCATTGGTATTATTCTTCCACACTCACTGACAGCATCATAATCACTTATCTGACACTGATAGAAACTTTCTTACCGTATTTAGCTTGTCTATATTTTCACTTTGATAGGGGCTATATGTAAAATGACTACAGATGATGGAATCAATTAAATGCAAAGCGAATTCACATAAGATTTTAGGGAATTTGCTAAACTCAGTTTGTGATTTAATTTGCATGAATTGATAAAAATATACACACCACTTTTTTACACAAATTAGTGGATAGCATGCGCCTCAGAATGCTCACATGACCTTAGGCAATACTACACAGGATTCCTCATAATGCCTTGTAGCTATCACATCACAAGGTACAGCACAGCTAATAAGGAAGGACACTCAGCCTGTATAAAACCCAAGGCACAGAATGCAGCAGCCACTTTGTAGAGAATGTGTAGAGTGAGAGGACATCACAGAGGTGACAGTGTCATTTATGCCTAAGATGCTGTTGAGTTCAAGTAAGGATAACTGCGATAGTCCATAAATCATGGACCATGGAACATAGATGTGTCAATTCAGCCTTAGTCTGCGTTTGCATTAGAGAGCTTGAAAAGTGTTCAATACAGTCCTTGGAGACCTCAAAGTCTTACACATGTGTTTTCATGGCAACTTGAGGCTTGATATTACTTGTGATTTGTAGTGAATTGGTTTATTGTGAATAGAAATGTGCGAACCTTTCAAAGTTCAGTTCACTTCCGGGAACGGCCCAATTTTTGCCAAGCACACCTCAACCCCATTGCGTTCAATGGGAGGCAAAACAAAACACATACACAACACCTTCAGGGGAGACAAAAAGCTGTCAAAACAGCTCAAATTATATGCAGACACCAGGAAAAGTGGCATCAGTTGACCCACGGTATAAATTTGATAATGGCACAGCAGCAGTCAGTCGTGGGCCATGCATGAGGTATCAGGATCTGGGCCAGCATTTACAGCTTTGAATTTAAGTTTAAATTAAGAAGAGGTGGGTCAGGGATCAGTGTAGGCCTGCTGTGCGGGGAGCCCTAATACCTCATGCAACAGCTCAAACAGCTTTTTTGCTCAGCCATACTCAGCACAAATTTCAGCTTGATAGACCACTAATGTTAGAAAATTTAAGGATAGTAACACAGGTAGTCGACTGAAAGTAAGTACAGGCCTGCTTTTCTGGCAGCCCTACACATGAAGAGGACCCAACTTTTCAAAAAGTTATTGCCACACACCACTCAAGTGGCATTAATTTCCCCACAGTAGAAGTATTATAATTGCACAGCATTTTGACAACTTCTGTTACTGTGCAGGCTACTCAACTCCCTTTCTTTAGCATCCACACAGCGGTATTATTATTATTTATAGTTATAGCGCCATTTATTCCATTTATTTATTACATGTGAAAAGAGGTATATATGATAAAAACAAGTACAATAATCTTAAACAGTACAAGTCACTGACTGGTACAGGAGTAGAGAGGACCCTGCCTATTAGGGCTCACACTCTACAAGGGATGGATGCGGATAGAATAGGTTAGAGTAGAGCTACTTGTGCATCGGTATGGTGGTTACTGTAGGTTGCAGGCTTGTCGGATGAGGTGGTTCTTCAAGATACTTTTGAAGGTTTCCATGGTTGGAGAGAGTAATATATTTTGTTGTAAAGAGTTCCAGAGTAGAAGGGATGCACGGAAGAAATTGAGTATGCGATTGTGGGAAGAGAAAATAAAAGAGGGGAGTAGAGAAGGAGATCTTGTGAGAAACGGAGGTTGCGTACAGGTAAATAATGGGAGATATGGTCATAGATGTATGGAGTAGACAAGTTGTGGATGGCTTTATATGCCATGGTTAGGGTTTTAAACGGGAGTCTTTGGGTAATGGGGAGCCAGTGAAGGCATTGCCAGAGAAGAGAGGCTGGGGAATACCTGTGGGATTGGTGGATTAGTCGGGCAGCAGAGTTCAGGATAGATTGGAGGGGGGCGAGACTGTTAGAAGGGAGGGCCCAAAGCAGGAGGTTGCAGTAGTTGAGGCGGGAGATAATGAGAGCATGGACTAGGGTTTTTGCAGATTCTTGATTAAGGAACGTACGGATCTGGGAAATATTTTTGAGTTGTAGTCAACAGGAAGAGGAAAGGGCATGGATATGTGTTTTGAAGGTGAGATCAGAGTCCAGGGTTACCCAGAGGCAGCGAGCTTGCAAGATGCCCTCATCTACGTCTTGTAGATGTGGTTCAGAAAGCGCATATGCTCCAGTGGATGGCAAGGGGCCTCTCCTCCTCTTCCTTTATCTTAACATCATGCACAGTATAGTTTTCAGAGGTGGCACCCCAATTACCCTTGTTTCCCCTACGTCACAACTATTTAACTGCCCAACTGACTGTGAGGAAGCACAAATGGACGAGTCTGCAGAGCTGTTCACACATTCTATTCCATGGACATCAGAGGTCTGCTCCAAAGATTCACAGACTCAAGAGGAGGAAAGTATCTGGCCCAAATTTTTTCAGTTGGATCCAGGGCTGGACAATGTAGGGTCTGAGCAGAATCCAGACACTCGTCACCAGATGTTAACCCCTGGAGGTGGAGGTGATCCTGATGAGACTCCGATGCATGAGGCGCACGTGGACTGTGCTGTCATGGCAGAAAGAGGAGGAGGGTCACTCAGGATGAGGAGTGTGAGAACAGAGAGGATGATGATGAGGTTCTGTTGTGAACCCAGATTAACTCAGCTGAGTAGCTCAGCAAAACAGGTGGAGGAGGAGCAATATGAGGGGGTTACATTGCGGCTTGTGGTACAGATACGGAGTGATGCAACAACGACAAGCAATGTATCCTCAGCCACAACTCTGACTTTAGCCAGTAGTAGTCATGGGGTCTGCAGTTCACATAGGCATCATGAGTTGTCTAGCCTGGGCCTTTTTTGAGACCAAAAATGAAGACCCAGCTGACGTTAGCTGCCAACTTTGCAAAAGAGAGACTTAGTAGAGGCAAAAATTCCAATAATTTGACTACTACATGCATGAACATGTGTTAGTCTGGGAACCTCAGTTTACTAAAATGCGGCCTAGAGGGCCTCACCAACCACCGGCCGCCCCATCAACCGCATCTGCTGCTTTTTCTTCCTCAGTCACTGAGGTAAGTGTTCTCACACAAGTCTCCGGCTGCAGAACCTCCATTTATTTACCCACTACAGTTGGGGTGAGTTAAAGCCTGTCAGATGTTACGGAAGTGGACATGCCTGCTGTTTTTGACTTATCTCAGACACAAAGCACATCATATCTTTCGCAATCCCCCATAACATCTCTGCCTGCACCTTACTCACTATCCAGCAGTTTGTTGTGTTCACCCTACTCCACCCTCTCTCAGCAGAGCAGCCAGTCCTTGGTCCCGCAGTTGTGATTAAGTGAAATATTGTTTCCTCCTACACATGGCAAAGCTAAGAGCTTGAACTATACCATCTCCAATCTGTTGGCCACGGAAATGCTGCAGTTCCACCTGGTGTACACAGATGCTTTCCGAACGCTGATGGCCATTGCAGTCCCCCAGTACCAGTTGCCCAGTCACCATTACTTCTCTAAGAAAGATGTGCCTGCGATACACCAGCATGTCCCACACAACATCACCCAACATTTAAAAAATATATGTCTGCCAGGGTGCTTTTCACCACTGACACCTGGACAAGCAAGCATGGCCAGGGGCATTATATCTTGGTGACTTGGCACTGGGTGACCCTGGTGACTGTGGGAACAGGCGGGGAAAGGTCTGCTCCACAAGTCTTTGAATCCCCATGGCTTGCAGGGTGCTTGGAGATGGAAAACTAAACCCCTGCATAGCAGAGTATGAAGAACTAAACTACTAGACAACAGGGGTTGAAGAACTAAATTACTAAACACCTAGTGTTAGATAACTAAACCATTGTACAACAAGCGATGCTGAACTAAACCCCTAGACATCAAGGGATGGAGAACTAAACCACTACACACCAGAAGATGGAGAACTACTAGACAACAGCGGTTGGAGAACTAAAGTACTAAACACCTAGGGTCGGAGAACTAAGCCAATACACATCAGGGGATGGAGAAAGAAGGTACTATACACCAAAGGATGGTTAATTAAACCAATAGACAAGGTGTCCCTAGACACCAAATTTTGGAATCCCCAAGGCTTGCGGGACAAACCTCTGTATCTAATACTTCCTCCACTGCTTCTGCCTCTTCCACCTCCTCTCGGGCCTCCACCCCTGCCCTCAACATCTTCCTTATTGAACCATGCATTCCATCAGTGCAGAGAGAATCCCCCACCACCGTACTGCGCAGCTACGGATCATCACTATCAGGCACTGTTTAAATTAATATGTCTTGGAGATCGCAGTCACACAGTTCAAGAGTTATGGACAGCTATCCAGGCTGATTTTGAGCAATGGCTATCTCCACTGCACCTGGAGGCAGGGTATGGCATGTGTAATAATTGCGCACACCTGACGACGGCCCTACGCAGGAGCAACCTCGCACATGTGACTTGCATGGCTCACTTACTCAACCTGGTAGTACAGCAATTACTCCGCAACTATCTGGCCTGGATGCAATGCTGCAGAAAGCACGGTCGCTGTGTGCTCACTTTCGCCATTTGCACCCCTCTGCTCAACAACTTGTATCGCTACAAATGTCTTTTGGGCTACCGGTTAACCGATTAATATGCAATGTGAAATCCACTCTGCGCATGTTGCAGAGACTGTGGCAGCAGCGATGAGCCCTGGTGCAGTATGTCCTTTTGAATAGTCTGGGCCAATGCAGTACAGACGTAGTGCAAATCATGCTTGTGGAGTGGGCACAGATAAATGACCTCTGCACCCTTCTGCACGGTTTTTAAATGGCTACTAAGATGGTTAGCACTGACGATGCCAACATCACCATCACAATTGCAATCATCTGCATGCTGGCGCACACTTTGAATAGTCTATGGTCTGTGGGAGGAGGTGGTGGACCCAGAGGAAGAGGAGAAAGCAGAGGAGTATGCAGAAGGGATAACAATATCTCTAATTTCCTGACTGTCATCTCATAAGCAAGTGCCATGGGAGGGTGGATTACAGCGATCGAGGAGGGGTCATGGTACCAGACAAAATGTTATTGAAGGTGCAGGAGCCAAGGAACAAAATGGATGAGGGCGAGGAGGAAGAGGTGATGGGCACACAACAATCAGGAGATGAAGAGGATAATGATTCCCTCTCAAAAATAATCTTTATTTTTAAATAGCGCTAACATATTCCTCAGCGCTTTACAGTTTGCACACATTATCGTCGCTGTCCCCGAAGGGGCTCTCAATCTAGATTCCCTATCAGTATGTTTTTGGAGTGTGGGAGGAAACCCACGCACACACAGGGAGAAAATACAAACTCCTTGCAGATGTTGTCTTGGTGGGATTCGAACCCAGGATTTCAGCACTGCAAGGCTGCTGTGCTATCCACTGAGCCACTGTGCTGCCCTGCTGTCTGTGGCTGGTGGGAGTGGATGTAGGAGCCAAGCTTGAGTGTTACACCAACACACCATGGACTCATGTATTCGCCCGACACATGAATGACTTCTTGCTGCACTATCTGAAACATGATGCCTGTATTGTTAGGATTAGAAATAGTGCTGACTTATGGGTTGCCACCGTTAGATCCATGGTACAAGAGCAAATTTTGCCAGATGCACCCCCCTCGGGATGCACGCATGCTGGAGTATCGAAACACGCTTGTAACAGCAGTCAGGCACCCAGCGTGCATAGCAGTTTTTAGACTTCCAACACTGGGAACATCGAGTTGTCATCGCAAAAACATTTGAAGCAGCAGCAGTGTATGTGGGAGAAGCAATTTCTGTGAGTCATTTCACACATTTTTTAGACCAGACAGTGCATCAGCAGAACAGAGTACAAGTTTGACACATTGAGAATGAATTGAGAGGATGGTGCTGGAGTATCTCGAGCTCAAAATCAATGCCATCGGAGGGTGGTTTGGACCCTTTTACATTTTGGAATTCAAAAATGGAAGAGTATCCTGAGCTTGCCTGTCACACCTTTGAGGTTTTGTCATGCCAGGCAGCCAGCGTTCTTTCAGTACGTGTCTTTAGCACTGTTGGTGGTGTCCTGACTCCTGACAGATAAGCGCATCCGGCTGTCCCCTGAAAGTGTTGACCGCCTAACTTTCATCAAGATGAATAAGTCATGGATCTCCAATGACTTTTGCACCCCAGTTGCAGACTGGGCAGACTAGGCGATGATGTAGTTTTTAGTGTGCTACATTGATCTCTCATTATTACAGTCTGTGACACCTTTGTCGTGGCTTCTGTGCCCACTGTTGCTACTGCTGCTGATGTTACTAACAATTATTTGAAATGTGAAGAATCCAAGTTGTGTCTCCTTATGGTGGATTGCCTGTAGTGGAAGGGGTGTCAGAGCCCCATTATCCTATTTCTACTCCTTGGAATTTGATATCACTTTAGCGGTGTCTGCCCGTAATTTTTGAAAATGTTTGGACTCAAAGTTGTATCTTCTCCACATGTGTTGCCTGAATTTGGCAGGGCTCTTGGACTACCAGGCCTACACCTGTCACTCATCCACCTGTTAATGATCAATGTTTACGCTGGAAATACTGGTCCAAGCCCTGTCCCATTCATCCATGCAGCACAATTATACTACTTGCACTGTGGGTCAGTTGGGCGATTGGAGAGCTGTGACACAGGAGGAAACAAGGGTAATTGGGCTGCCACCTCTGAGGATTGTACTGTGTGATGTTAAGGTGGATAAGGAGGAGAAGCCACTTGATGCAGCCTTTGCCATCCACGATAGCAAGGGCTGCATCACCACACCACACCTACCACACGTACACCTCGAACACCAAAATTATTCCCCCTTCCACCACAACCTTGCCTTTTCTCACTCATGTTGGATGTACCCTTACCCTCTTTTAGCCAGCTATTTCACAACCCTAGGCCCAGTCCTGTCAGTCACATGTCACTAAATTAATATTCAGTATTTATTGTCTGAGATTGTTGACTGGACTACAGAATTTGCATAAAAGATTTATATGCTGAATTGTGGACTGGTGGCTGTACCACACAATTAGCACAAAGGATTAAGATGCTGAAATGTGGACTGGTGGCGGGATCACATAATTCACACAGAGGATTTTGATTATGAAATGTGGACTGGTTACGGAACTACACAATTAGCCTAAACGATTTTGATTATGAAATGTGGACTGGTGCCTGCACCACAGTGTTAGCACAAACAATATATGTTGTGAAATGTGAGCTGGTGCCTGCACTAGAGTATTAGCTCAAACGATTTTGTTTATGAAATGTGGACTGGTGCCTGCACCAGAGTGTTAGTCCAAATGATTTTGATCATGAAATGTGGCCTGGTGCCTGCACCACACTATTAGCACAAACAAGTTAGATGTTGGAAGGTCGATTTCACACAGAATGCTATCTAGCTGAACTAACGGACAATATACCGCCTATGTAACTATGTAACTATGTAAAGTGACTACTTGCAGGAGCAGTCTGACTACTTGCAGGAGCAGTCTCACTGTTACACTGACAAAATGGCAAAAAAACATCATGCCTGCTTTTTATATGGATAGGGACATGTGACTTCAGCAGTCAATGACTGAAGCCCTTGTGTCTGTATGTTGTAGCTGGTTGCTGTGTCCTGATTGGCTTCCAGAACCTCAACACATTAAGTTAATTAAAAAAAAAAAGAATAACATTCTGCCGTTCCTCTGACCTCTCCTCACTTCCTCCCTTCATCAAACACTTCCCCTCCCTGCTCATCAAACAGCATCACTATCCTGGCCAAAGTCCTAACAAAAGCATTAGTGGAAACACAATCATTTACTGAACTGCGCCTGAATTTTGCCGACTTTGAGAGAAAATGCTGAAGAATCCGAACGAGCTACTTTCGTACTGAATTTGAGATTGTCGAACGTTTTCCAAACAAGTTCACAAATCTCTATTTGTGAATCAAATTTTTAGTAGAATTTGATGAAGCTGGCAAATTTGAATTTCAATAAATTCCATTTTCTCTAAAAATGTAGTTTTATACATATTAACTTATGCATAGAAAAAGTTGACTGTTATACACTGCTTTTTACATGTATGTCACTTCTTGAATTTTTCGTCACTAGAGGTCTCACTGGCCTGAGAAAGCAACATATTTCTTCCTTCAGAAGGTATCATTGTTGTTTCTGTTCTTCCATTTCATGTTTGTAGGGCCATTACTTTTTTATATTAATGTAGACATATAAGGATTTGTTTTTTTGCAAGACAAATAGACAAGTTATTTCCATATGTTGTTATTTTTGGGTGTCTAAAACTCATTGTTTAACTTTTATTCTTATTAATTCACTTTAATTTGTTTTCCAATCCCAGATATATTTTTTATTTTATTACGCTATAAAATAATTTCTCATAAAAAAAATCACCGCATTGAAGAACGTTCATTGTTTTACTATGTTGGCGATATTGCTTCACTATGGGTTTTATTTTGGGTTTACACAATTGTGTGATTAGCTTTTACTATATTTTTATAGTGACAGCCTCAACTTTGCAGGCTAAACACCTCTTATGGTTTGCTTAGCTACGTACAGCAGGTGACATAAGTATAGAGGCTTACAAAAGTATCCCCCCACCCTGCTTTTTACCTATTTTGTTATATTACATCTTGTGTTGTGTAAATAGTCTAATTTGGTGAAGTGAAGTGAGAAAAATATAGGCAAAAATTAAATTTATGGGATAAACTAAATAAAAATTGTCAGGTGCATATGTATTTACCCCTTTTGCTATGAAGCCCCTAATATTTTCTGGTGTAAGCAATTACCTTCATAAAGCTGGGGTCACACTTGCAACTGCAATGCGAGAAACTCGCGCAAGTCTCACACCTCAAAACCCGGCACTGCAGCTAAACACTCAGGTCTTTGTGCCTGCGGCAGTGCCGGGTATTGAGGCAAGAGACTCACACGAGTTTCTCATGTTGCACTCACAAGTGTGACCCCGGCCAAAGACAAATGCTTAGTGAAAGGAAGTCCACCATGATTAAGGCTCTTAGCTGATGATCTCCGGGTCTACCAGCTATGGTGGCCTGCTAGACCATGCCACCGTAGCATGGTCGATAGACATGTTTTTAGTGTAACACTGACAGCTATAATGCATTGCAGTCCATGTGTATTGCAATGCATTACAACAGTGATCTAACTAGTAAACGTTGAAGTCCTGTCACGATTCCACCATTCATGTTGTCCGAAGGATACTGTGAATGACAGCTCTGCCTTAGATTGGGTAGCAGAGTCGTCACTTACAATCCTGACAGCTCAACCAGCCCTCAATCCAATTAGGTGGCAGAGCTGTCACAAATGTGAGAAACAGCTCTTCTGCCCAATCTTAGGAAGAGCTGTCACTCACAGTGTCCCTCGGACTCCGTGAATGGTGGAATCGTGACAGTCCCCAACCTCAGGGAGAGCTGTCATTCACAGCGTCCTCTGATACTGTGAATGGTGGAATCATGACAAGTCCCATAGAGAGACTAAGTAAAACCTTGAAAAATAGTTAATTTATTTTGATAAAAATATGAAGAAAAATACACAAAATAAATTTAAAAAAAAATTGTCAAGAAATATGCACATATATGTAAAGACAAAATTAAATGAAAAAAGTACTCATATTTGGTATCATCATGTCTGGAACAACCTGATCTATAAAACTGTCTCATTATTTAACCCTTCAGTTAACACTATAAAAAAAAAAGAAAAGTAAAAAATATTTAAAAAATTATATTTTTTCATCATATAGTGAAACAAAACATAGCAAAATTCAAAACGAAATGGTATTGCTGAAAATAGAAAGGTGGCTTGTCCTGCAAAAAACAAACAAACCCTAAATCAGCACCATCAGTGCAAAAATAAAAAAGCTACAGAATAAGAGCATGCAAAAACAGTTTTTTCTTTAACATTGTTTTTATTGTGCAAAAGCAGCAAAACATTAAAAACTATATAAATGTGTTATCGATGTAATCGTACTAAGCCGAAGAATAAAGCTGTTTTATCACTCTTACCACACATTGAACAACATAAAAAACAGAAAATGTATTCCTAAATTGCTGTTTTTCCTTATTCTGACTCCCAATAATTGGAATAGAAAGTGATAAATAATGCTGCAAGAAAATGGTACCAATAAAATCTCATCTTGCAAAAAACAAGCCCTCACATTAGTCTGTCAGCTCAAAAATAGAAAAACTATAGTTCTCAAAATATGGTGATGAAAAAACTTTTTCTTGTGGAAAAACGCGGTTAAGGCTCAGTTCACATTTATTTTATGCTCTATGCTCAGCACTTACATCAGGATTTCCATGTAAATTTCTGAAATACATGATTCACACAAAATGTGAAATGTTCCATTTAATAACCCAGATGGAATCATTTTAGGCTCTTTTTAACATATAATTCGGTGATGTCTGTCTTTTTACGCATGCACAAAAACACAGCCATTCACAGTTTTGTGCATCTCTGAAAAGGTGGATATTAGTAAATGGATCCATTGGGGGTTTCATATGAATCATGTATTTCAGAGACTTAAGGTACTGCCACACTAAACGATCTCGTTAGCGATCACGAT
>VIAB01005718.1:30424-43060 GCA_009801035.1 Oophaga pumilio
GATGTCGTTAGCGATCTCGCTTAGTGTGGCATACCCTTTACAGCAGATGGAAACTATTATGTACTGTAAGTCCTCAGCGTCGAGCACTTACATAGTGCTCTATGCTGAGCACTATAAACATTTTGAATCAGTGCTCAGGATAGAGCACTGATTCAAAAGGCTCTTGTGAAGAACTGCACTTCACAACCTCTCCTAAAGTCACTAATATGTCAGGGGTTACGTGGCACGGTCTCCCACTTTCACCAACATGACATCCTGCACCCCCAGGGGATACGTAAAATCAGCTTGGCACAGTTTTAGATAGGCACTCTTGTGCACATGGACACAGGGAGGCACAGTGAGTGAGAAAGGGTCAATTTCACAAGCATAAGTTAAACAGAGCCTTGCTAGCCCGATAGGACTGACAACCGTTCCTCGTTAGTTATAAACCTGGTCCATTAACAGGATTATATTGGGCCAGAAACCAGCCCCGGTAGTATTTGATGTTAAACCGAGAACACAGTGTCAAGGTCTCAATCTGCACATGCGCCGCCTCTGGCGACAATTTTCCTGGAGGCCACTACATTGCAGCAATAGATGTGCGGGGACTCCGGGCTTTCACAAAATGTTGGCGAAGCCCCCACAACACTGAGCACCACCGAGTACTGCCGCACCAGTCTGAGATGGGAGTCATATCATCGACCTGCAGCATGGGACCACCGAACATCCCCTCTTCCCAGCCCATGATCGACAGAATCACCTGACTCCTGCTACCGCCACACTCCTGCTAAGTACATTCCGACTATAAGACGCAACCCTTTTTTCCCCAAAATTTTTTAGGAAAAAAGTACATCTTATAGTCAGAAAAATACAGTAATGCAATTACACATGTTTTGTTATACACATGTTAATTTCCTTTGTGTGCATTGGAATAACACACACACACACACACAAAAAGAACAAATGTCAAATTGTACATAATTTCACACAAAACCCCCAAAATGGGCTGGACATAATTGACATGTGTAATTGCAATAATTTTCAGGGAAAAATACTTAATTTTTTGGAACAATTTGAAGGGTGCCAACACTTTTGGCCCTAACTGTATGTAAGCAGCTACTCCCACCCATCTCTCTGACTGCTCGTAAACCCGGCCCTGCATACCCTATTAATTCTCTCAGCACTATACATGCTGGAGCCTGCTTTTCTGGGCTTACATCATCGTTGCTACCAACCTCAATGATACACATGTCCCTTCGAGGACCTGTCCGGTATCCATCTTACAGCCACTAATTGAATGTTTGGGAAAAATTCTGCAAGACTGGTGAGTTTAAACTTCAAAAGGCCTGCTCATCTTTAGCAGGGAAACCTAGATGGGGCACATCCTATCTATAATAAGTCTACTCTTTATTATTATGCAACACCTGCTAGGACCGTGGTATATTCGGGCCGGGTCTGACAGTACTTAAAGGGGATTGTCACAGCAGCGGTGACCCGGTCCGTGGCCCTGGGCATGCAAATGTCGGTGATGAGGGGTAGTTTTGAAGGGAAAGTTTCGTGACACCACCTGCGGTATTCGGTAAGGGATAGTCGACGCTGCAGTTCAGTTTATCTGGGGCCAATGGTAATGCAGCAGAGATGTTATCACTCCCCACGGGTGGAGCGGGGCCCCAGGGCAGATATGGCAGGCTGTGAGGGAAGGAGGATGTTGGGATGCAAGGCTGAGGATTGGAGGAATAACTGACAGACACAAAGGCTGTTGTTTCCTTTACCTTTTACTGAGCAGTGCAGGTACAATCCGGGGCTCAGGTTACAGATGGTTCTGAAACAGGTCAGCCTGGAAGCAATGTCAAAATTTCCTTAGTCAGGTGGTTTGTGAGGCCTCCTTTCTAGCTATATTCTCTGAGGTACTTGCTGCTGTAAACTCTACTGAAGTCCCTCTTTCTATCTGATGCTTAGGTAGAACTCCACTCGCATGACAGACAGCTTGAGCCTGTTTCCGGGGTCGGTACTGTCTGGCGTCTCCGGCTCACTCGTGCTGCTGTGTCATGGAGTATCAGTTGGGGCAGAGGACTTGAGGTCTCCTGCCGTCCGGGTTCTGCTGCCGGGGCTTTAGTACCCACACAGCCTCGGGCTCCGGTGCCCGGTCACTGGCGCTCAAGCCTGGGGTGAGCTCAGAGAGAGCTTCTATCCCCAGCTCCTCTACACACGTCCTCTCTCAACCTTGCTCAGGCACTAACTCCCCTCTAACTTCCTCCTCCTGACCAGAGAGAGCAACTTCCCTGAAGTTGGGTTTAGAGCTCCCCCTGCTGGCCTGGAGCAGGAACTGTGTTGAATGCTGGAACTACCTGGTAAGGGAATTCCTTCTTTGCTTCCAGGCATGACATCACTCCCCCTGGAGGGAGGCAAGGCCATTGTGGCAACCGGACTCCTGGGGTGCCACAATTACATCCACTATAATTTTATATGCATATTGTGAAATGAATCCCTGAGCATATGATCACGCTCCCCCTATGCCAGGCCCTTCACTGGCTTCCTATTGCCCAGAGGCTCCAGTTCAAAACCCTAACCATGACATGCAAAGCCATCCATAACCTGTCTCCTCCATACATCTGTGACATGGTCTCCCGGTACCTACCCACACGCAACCTTCGATCCTCTCTTGATCTCCTTCTCTACTCACCCCTCATCTCTTCTTCCCACAACCGCATACAAGACTTCTCCCGTGCTTCCCCCATACTCTGGAACTCTCTGCCGCAACACATCAGACTCACCAACAACCGAAACCTTCAAGAACCTGAAGACCGACCTGTTCCGACAAGCCTACAGCCTGCAATGATCCTCAGTCTACTGAACCATCACACAACCAGCTCTACCCTTTCCTAGTATATCCTCACCCATCCCTGTAGACTGTGAGCCCTCGTGGGCAGGGTCCTCTCTCCTTCTGTACTTGTGTGTCCCTTGTCTCGCACATGTTTATTGTACTTGTCTATATTTCCCCTTTTCACATGTAAAGCGCCATGGAATAAATGGCGCTTTATAAATGTATAATAATAATAATAATAATATAGGTCAGGATAAGCATATATCTTAATAATAGCATCTTTCTAGGGTAGATTTCATAGGGAAGGATTATTAATTTTGTATTCATTACTATTATATCTGTATGATCTACAGAATATCTGCAGGGGATCGTTTACATAAAACAGCTGCCTGGGAATTTATTTAATTTTTTTCATCTCTTTCTTTCATCTATATTGTTTTCCCATCTGCATTGGTAGGGCTAAATAGGGAAGTGAGGGATAGTCCTCGTTGAGTGGGGGTGTCAAAAAAATTGTTCTTTTAGGGTGTCAACCTCCACTGCCAAGCAGATTCACGATTAGATTTATTGCAGGGTTCTGTAGATTTTATTGGTCTTTTTTTGATTTTGGTATTTAAATGATCGTATTCACTGAGTAGGTGTTTTTTAACAATGGATTAAATAAAGCTAATTGTTTTAAGGAATTATATGTTCACTTTTGATTAATTTTCCAAAGTCTATTTATGACCTTGGTACATAGGGGGCCCTAGTAGCTCAGAAACAATCAAATCATCACTTATTCTTTGAGCAAGTGAGTTCGCACAGTTAAAGTTTGTGCAGATTTTTGATTTTTTTAACCTCTTTGTGTGAATCAGAATGTTTTTTTGCTGACAGCAATTTAAGATATTTAAAATAGTGACAAAATGAAAAAGAAAGTATTTTAGAAAGTTGTGCAAAGTTTGATTATACGATGATTCTATTTTCCATTTATATGAATCTGACAAACATGCATGTTAGACAAGGTACGTTCCCTTTCTACATCACTCAGTGTATGAGATTTCTTCCTTTCACCGCCTCCACACTGGTATATGATAGAGACGCAAGTAACATACTCCTCCCACAATGAGAGGTAAGTACATCGGTACATTGCAAGTCATCAGCTTTCATATACAGATGCTTCCTCGTGTTTCTCACTTCTCTGCATTCGTTCTGCGGACAAGGCCTGTATCCATAAGCGCTTCCTAACTCATATGAAACTGAGACAAAGCAAAAGTAACCAGCTATAGGACACAGGATGGAAGGAGAATTGTATTACCACACCTTGTTAAAGATTTCACACCAATGATCAGTGCTAATTAGTCTTTAGATATAGGACTTTAAAGAATCCAAGACTTGAAAAAAGTTGGAACCTTCACTTTTCGACCATCTGGCTACATTTTTCTGTATGGACAAGACTTTTTTAGGAACTATCTGATTTCTGTAATACTTCCCTGTCAGAGAATTATGAATGCAACCACAGCTCACGTATCAAGGTAGACCACAAGCCACAGAGAGACCACCCATTCTACTCACCACAAGTTCCTCCATCTACAACAGTTAATTTTTATCGGACTTCTTTACTTTTCTGAACACGTGAGCTACACAGGTGCCAACTCAGTTTTGCGTTCAAGTAGACCGAGACAGAGGGAAATAAGACTCCCCCGCTCGCTTTGATGAGAATGGAGCGTTTGTGTCTTATCACACAAAGTATCTGTGTCAGCATTGTTCTGGGACATGCCCTTTCTGGTAAGAATGTTACTTCATTTATATATTACTGTGTATTTTACTGATTACACACATATGTTTATCTGCAGGTATCAACATTTAGCTATTTTTATAGAGCTTTGCATACATGGGACATTTATAGAAAAAATACGTTTATAAAATGAAAAGGTCAGAAGTGATATTTCCCTAACTGAAATCAAATTGGTAATGTAGTGTGAATGAAAAACAACATTTAGCAACATTGCTGACACAAATCTGTTATGGTAGGTTATGCTATATTTAGTACTTTAGAAATTTGTCAATGGGATGTAATCCATTATGGGTGATGAAAAGATTTTGAAGTAATATTTTGTTTTGTAAGGACATATATTTGTATAAGCAGAACTCAGACACGTGCTTGCATACTTTATATTTTTTTGTACCATACCATAAAATATTTTACTATACCTTTCCATGACAGTTTACGGCACTTTATCATACTATGTGATACGTTACCCTATTAGAATATACTGTATATTACCATATCACATTTTTATTAAACTACAATGTTACTATTATTATTTATAATTATTATAGTGCCATTTATTCCATGGCGCTTTATATGTGAAAGAAGTAGGCATAATAAAAAACAATTACGATAATCATGAACAATACAAGTCACCAACTGGTCCAAGAGGAGAGAGGACCCTGCCCAGGAGGGCTCACGGTCTACAAGGGATGGGTGAGGATGCAGTAGGTGAGGGTAGACAGGGTCATATAGCGGTTTGGTGGATTGATGGTTACTGCAGGGTGTAGGCTTTTCGGGAAGAGATAGGTCTTCAGGTTCCTTTTGAAGGTTTCCATGGTAGGCCAAGAGTCTGATATGTTGGGGTAGAGAGTTCCAGAGAAGGGGGCATGCGCGGGAGAAATATTGTATGTGGTTGTGGGAAGAGGGGATAAGAGAGGAGTAGGGAAGGAGATCTTGTGAGGATCGGACGTTGCATGCAGGTAAGTACCGCGAGACGAGGTCACAGATGTGTGGAGTAGACAGGTTGTGGATGGCTTTGTATACCATGGTTAGGGTTTTGAACTGGAGTCTCTGGGCAATAGGGAGCCAGAGAAGGGATTATCATGTTAGCCTTTACCTTCTAATACTATATTTTGATACAATACCTTATATTATGGTATATACTGTAGTGTATCATATTATATAATATGTTTTCATCCTGTTAAACTATATTATACAATAAAATGCAGCCACAACATGTTATACTTTCCTACAACTAATATAAAATACCTTAAAACATTACACTATACCTTACCATACTGTACTATACAATAGGTTACCTTAGGATACCTGCTGACAGCTAATATACTATATCTTATTTTATACCTCAGTGTGCCATATTATATAATGATATATTTTAACTAAGAATATTATCTAATGTTACTGTAGCAAGTTAGATTATGCCATATATCATATATGATACCTTGCCATACCATAGTATATAACACCTTACCATGTTATACTATAACTTACACTAAGAACCCTAGAACACCATGCTACATCATACCAAAATTTATTTTATGAATATTTGTATGAATTCTTAAATTCAATAAACTTTACAAATGTCATTACATTTTAAGACCGTGATCAAAACTTTTGCATTTTTCATGTGTTTTGTTCCTAAGAAAGTGGTTTAGAGACATATACAGGAAATGAAAAGCTGAGTAAGACAGAATTAAATGCAGTAAAAAAACCTGAATTTTTTAAATTGCAACATGAACAATTGCATGTGGTGCTTATTAAAATGCCGTAATAGTTTTTTTAAGTGCCTTTGGAAATGATAAAGTAGCAATGTTAACTATTTATGTTCATACATATGATGAATAAGTCGGCATGTTTGACACAATTACATTTCCTATTTGTCCCAGATTTACCCATCCAGCCTGGTAATGTTATATGCATTGAAAAAAAATACTGTATGCAATCCTACATATACATAAAACACCAATGAAAAACTTCCTAACAAGTTCCAAAATACATTTTACAATTAATGATTAAGTACAGAAATAATTTCTCTATAATTAGAGAAAAACTTTGCACATAAATATCAGAAATGTTAAATATTTTATTAATAAAAATGAGTTCGGACAACGAACTATGTAATCTTTTAAAAAGCGCAGTCTTATTAAAGAAGTTGTTGATGGATGTCTTTTTCTCATACATATACTGGACTGTATAGCGTAATGTAATATTCCTTTATGAAAAGAATGAATGAGAAATGTCACCATTCTGAGTCTTAGCTGCTACTTAGATCGCATCCACACGTTCAAGCTTCATATGTGTCCTATTCATTTTTTTCATGGATAGAACACGTATTTTAGTCTATGGCCATATTTACATGTCCACTTGTGAAAACAGAGACTTGTCTGAATTTAAATCTAATTCAAATGAATGAGTCGATGGAGAAAAGAAAGCACACAGATGCCACCTGTATTGTGTGCTGTCCATTTTTCACTGACTAATGCTAAAGAAACATGGGAAATTTTTTTCTTCTATATGAGAAAAACGTGTGACAATCAGATGGTAAAATCAGGTTCTGGAACCAAAAATGGATGAAAATCGAATCCAGATCACTATTGAAAAACGGTCCATTTTTTAGTTGCCCCCCCAAAAATTGAAGTGTGATTTTGGCCTTACAGTGTTTCTTTGATATTGAACATATGATAACAGGAATGGGGGGCACAACAACAGTTCATATGAAGAGTAGAATTAGTATATTACATTCAGTAATAATTTTTCTGTTAATATTAAGTGTTAGGCCATGATTAGAATGTGGATTTGATCGCTTATATTTCTTTTTGCTTTCTTATTAATATTGGTAATGTGTTTTGCTGATATTGGGGCTTTTCCATTTTATACAATTATGAAATCCAGTTATAATGCTTAACCAATTTAGTCCAATTCACACCTGCATTCTGGAATTCTGATTGCCTGTTTTATCTTAGGAACAAACTCATAACCCAACCATAATTGTTGCATAACTGATGCAAACAGAAACAAAGAGGCCTCATTAATAAATATGGGGACCTCTTTGTTACATTTTCTGTTAGTTTTTAGAATGGAAGAAAAAGGTACATAACGCAGAAATTTTATTCTAAAAACAGACACATAATAGTCAATGGGGCCCCTCTGCTTCCATTTGCATCAGTTATGCAATGGATCCATTTTGGACACAAGTTCTGTTTCTGTTCCTAAAATGAAACATAACTGGAATGTGCAAACAGAAGTGTGAACATAGCCTTAGGACTACTAAACAGTAAATAAAAATACAGCTAGCCCATTGTATAACCAGACTAGACCTCCAGTTTTTCTCAGATTCTTGGTTGGACAGGATCATTGTTGTTTAAATAATGAAAAGAATTTAGAATAAAAGAGATCAAGGTAGTTTAATATTTTATGGCTTTGATGGAAAACTGGGTAATAAAATATGTTATTCTGCTTGTAGAAAGCTATGAGAAAAGGCTGCTATGAAAAGATGTATAATGAGATTTAATATGGTGTATAGATTGTGTTGAAGCCATTGACAGAGCCAGACAGCTGCTATTATTGATAAATTACAGCACTTGTCACAATAATCACATGTGCATACCACTTCTATATCAAAAAAATCTATAGCAAACACTGCCCAAGGGAAATAACCTCAGGTTATAAAGAGACATATGCTTAGCAGATTAAAATATACAATTTTTGTTGAAAATAAATACATAAAAACTCATTCACCACTAAAAAGAAGCAGGGAATCTCTCATCTAGCAAAAACAAAAACTATGTGGGAATATACATAGACAGATACATTTCTGAATTTGTATCAAAGATGAGTTTTCTGTTCAGGATCAGGCTAAAGTGCAAGTGCCGACATAGTTATGTTTAATCTTATGTAATGGCCTCAAAATAAGTCTGATCAGAGTCCATAAGTACATTTGACAACATATGCATTCAATATGGGCATTCAAAATATAGATAAACCATTTCCTTACAGTCCACTATCAGTGTAAAAGAGCCCATGTGCCCTGTAGCTGCACCCCGTCAATGCCGTTTCACCATGCTTCATCGAGGGGAAACGGCAGCGTCAGGGTGGAGCCACTGGGCTATGTTTTTTGTTTCCTGAAGAAGTAGGTTACTCTTCGAAATGATTAGAAAAATAAAAAAATAATGTTATTTTACATTATTTACAGTACTTGACGATATTTCATCAGCTGGCTGTGTGGATAGAGACCAAAAACTTTCCATTTTTTTAATATTGCCTTTGAAATGATAAGAAAAAAACAGGATGATCCAGGCAATGTAAATTTTTGTAAATCTAAAATATATAAAGATAAAAGGTAAAAAGTTAATTATACATTTAACTGCTCAGTTGGCTATGTAGTCTGCCCATATTGAGCCCAGTTTTTAGGGAACTTACAGATACGTGTGACTGTGGATCTTGAAGAACAGTTTCTTTACAGTCAGAGCAGAGAGAATATTGCATCTTCTACAAAGAACACGTTGCAATTGTACATAATAATAAGAAAAGTTTAAAAGGGTCCGGCATACCTATTTTGCGTATTGTACCAATATTGCAAGTTCTAGCTACCAAATTACTCTAAATAAGTTAATGAAACAGGATTTTTCATAATTTCATATTTTGAGTAGGAAAATAAAATTTCCCTGTGATGAGAAAGGTTGGTTTCTGTCCCAAGGAAATTTTTGTCATTGTCTGGATCAACTTTACAAATGTTAAATGGGTTGTTCAAGATAATGAACAATCAGCTCACCGGAGGCCATCTAGAATATATAAATAACGTAAATTCCACATTGTAATCCCTGATGTTCTAACTTCTCATCTCCTCATTCTCCCTGCTAAGTCCCCTTTCCTTTGGCTGCAGATGTCACAGCCTATATACCCAACATAACTGCTGCAGGCAATCACTATCCTCTTTGGTCTTGTGCCATATACTGCAGAGTCCAATGATTAGCTACAGGCATTGGACATATACCTAAACATACAGCAGCACACTTTGTGCCCCAAGATATTGTGGCTGGTGTAAGTATATTCTATTAGTATTGCTGTTTAAATTGCATACATTTAGAATGTTTCTACATATGTTTGCTCCACTTTTTGCATGTATTTACTGCAGTCAATACAGCTTGCACCTGTTCACATTTGCTTCATTCTATTAGGAAGTGCAGGTTAGGTTTTATTTAGTTGCAGCCACTGCACACCTTTTGTGCAAACCTTGGAGGCTAAAATTAAGCTAAGGACAAGAAAGTATGTTTAACCCCTTTACCCCAAGGCTGGTTTGCATGTTAATGATCGGGCCAATTTTTACAATTCTGACCACTGTCCCTTTATGAGGTAATAACTCTGGAACGCTTCCATGGATCCTGGTGATTGTGACACTGTTTTCTTGTGACATATTGTACTTCATGATAGTGGTAAAATTTTTTTGATATTACTTGCATTTCTTTGTAAAAAAATGGAAATTTGGTGAAAATTTTGAAAATTTCGCAATTTTCCAACTTTGAATTTCCATGCCCTTAAATCACAGATATATGTCACATAAAATACTTAATAAATAACATTTCCCACATATTTACTTTACATCAGTACAATTTTGGAACCAAAATTTTTTTTGTTAGGAAGTTATAAGGGTTAAAAGTTAAACAGCGATTTCTCATTTTTACAACACCATCTTTTTTTATTGACCACATCACATTTGATGTCACTTTGATGGGTCTATATCATAGAAAATACCCAAAATTCTAAAAACCACACCCCTCAAGGTGCTCAAAACCAAATTAAAGAAGTTTATTAACCTTTCTTGTGCTTTACAGGAATTTTTGGAATGTTTAAAAAAATGAACATTTAACTTTTTTTCACAAAAAAATTACTTCAGATCCAAATTTTTTTATTTTCCCAAGGGTAACAGGAAAATTTGGACCCCAAAAGTTATTGTGCAATTTGTTCTGAGTACGTTGATAACCCATATGTGGGGGGAACCACTGTTTGGGTGCATTGGAGAGCTCAGAAGGGAAGGAGCGCCGTTTGACTTTTTCAAAGCAAAATTGGCTGGAATTGAGATCGGATGCCATGTTGCATTTGGAGAGCCCCTGATGTTCCTAAACAGTGGAAACCCCCCACAAGTGACCCCATTTAGGAAACTAGACCCCCTAATAAACTTATCTAGATGTGCGGTGAGAACTTGAAACCCCCAAGTGCTTCATTAAAGTTTATAATGCCTGGCCGTGAAAAAAAAAATAAAAATTCCCACAAAAATGATTTTTTATTTTCCCAAGGATAACCGCAGAAATTGGACCCTAAAAGTCATTGTGCTATTTGTCCTGAGTATGTTGGTACCCCATATGAGGGAGAAAACTAATGTTTGGGTACACATTGGGGCTCGGAATGGAATTAGTGACGTTTTGGAATGCAGACTTTGATGGAATGGTCTGAGGGCATCATGTTCTATTTGCAGAGACCCTGATGTTCCTAAACAGTGGAAACCCCCCACAAGTGACATTTTGGAAATTAGACCCCCTAAGGAACTTATCTAGATGTGTGGTTAGCACTTTGAACCCCCAAATGCGTCATAGAAGTTTATAACGTAGAGCCGTAAAAATAAAAAATCATATTTTTTTCACAAAAATGATCTTTTTGCCACCATTTTTTTAATAAAAATTCATTCATCATTAAAAAGAAGCAGGGAATCTCTCAGCTAGCAAAAACAAAAACTATGTGGGAATATACATAGACATATACATTTCTGAATTTGTATCAAAGATGAGTTTTCTGTTCAGGATCAGGCTAAAGTGTAAGTGCTGACATAGTTATATGTTTAATCTTATGTAAAAGCCTCAAAATAAGTCTGATCAGAGTCCATAAGTACATTTGACAACACATACATTCAATATGGGCAATCAAATTATAGATAAACCATTTACTTACAGCCCAGGATCAGTGTAAAAGAGCCCATGTGCCCTGTAGCTGCACCCTGTCAATGCCGTTTCACCATGCTTCTTCCAGGGGAAACGGCAGCGTCAGGGTGGAGCCACTGGGCTATGTTTTTTGTTTCCTGAAGAAGTAGGTTACACTTTGAAACGAGTAGAAAAAGTTTTAAAAAATGTTAGTTTACATTATTTACGGCACTTGACGTTTCTTCATCAGCTGGCTGTGTGGATAGAGACCAAAATCTTTCCATTTTTTTAATATTGCCTTTGAAATGATAAGAAAAAACAGGATGATCCAGGCAATGTAAATCTTTGTAAATCTAAAATATATAAAGATAAAAGGTAAAAAGTTAATTATACATTCAACTGCTCAATTGGCTATGTAGTTTGCCCATTATGAGCCCAGTTTTTAGAGAACTTACAGATACGTGTGACTGTGGATCTTGAAGAACGGTTTCTTTACTGTCAGAGCAAAGAGAATATTGAATCTTCTACCAGAGCATGATGCAATTGTACATAATAATAAGAAAAGTTTAAAAGGGTCCAGCATACCTATTTTGCGTATTATACCAATATTGCAAGTTCTAGCAACCAAATTACTAAAAATAAGATGAAACAGGATTTTTCATAATTGTCATATTTTGAGTAGGAAAAATAAAATTTCCCTGTGATGAGAAAGGTTGGTTTCTGCCCCAAAGGAATTTTTGTCTTTGGCTACTTTCACACTTGCGTTTTTTATCGCTGCGCATCGTGCGCTATTGGTCGCATGCGCAATGTTCCCCTATCATTAACATGGCGGGCGCAGTATTTTGCGCTTGCACGCGCTCATTAGCGTTTAGCGTGCGCTGCGCATTTTCCAGGTGTGCGCCCAGACACGCTAGACGCTACATGTTGCATTTTTTTTCCGGCACACCTATTTAAAAATGCGCGTGCGCACGTGTGCGCACGCTATGCGCAACAAAAAAATCATTGGCGTCTATGTGGGCGCTGGCGTGCGTGTGGCTGTGCTTTTGTCAGCGCTTGTGCGCGCAAGCGATTTTTAAGTAAACATTGTCTAGACACTTGTCCAATTACCATCTAGACAAGATACATTGTTTGTGAGGAGTCTAGATAAAGGAGGG